>ML779283.1:325776-350160 GCA_009831015.1 Picea engelmannii
CAAAAAAAAAAAAAAAAAAAAGTCAGAGCTCAGAGAGATGATGAATCTACTAATGAATATGATGATGAATACACTTTAGATTAGGAATTATTCTGAGCGATCCGACATAGAGATTCCTAGATAATATGAATAATAGACAGGGGGAGTCTATGTAGTAGCTGAGACAGACCAGAGAACCATCCATCGAGCAACTTGCAGAATTTGAGTAGACTAATTCAGTGCATTCAGTTAGGAGAAATTTAATATGATAGATTAATCAGTTGTAGTAGTACTTCATGATAGTACAGTGATATATGAGTCAAAATTATGGACAATTGTGTAGCAAAGTCTTGAACAATATGGACATATATGGACGTGAAATCAACTTTGTTGAATGAGGAACTTGAAGAATAAGTCTACATTAAACAACTGGTTCCTAGAGCATGGTACTCTAGACTGGATAAAGGGAGGGCTCATAAACGGAAGTGTAAACAATAGCCTCTACATCAAGGTAACTGAAGATGGTATTTTATTAATTGAAGTTTATATTGATGATATTAGTTTTGGAAGTATTAATGACAGGTTAAGCCAGAAATTTGCAAAGGATATGCAGAATTAATTTGAAATATAATTACTTTGAGAACTATCCTTCTTTCTAGGTCTTCAGAGACGTCAAAGAAGCCAAGGAATTTTTATTTCTGAAACTAAGTATATCAAATAAAAGCTAAAAAGGTTCGGAATCGAAGATTGCAAACCAGTTACCACTCCCATGCAAACCAATTGCAAGTTGAGAAAAGATGATGATTCAAAGTATATAGACCAAAGGAAATATAGGTCAATGATTGGTACCTTACTATATGTGACAACATCCATAACATATGTAATGCAGGCAGTTGGACAAGTGGCATGATTTCTAGAAGCACCAAAGGAATCACATGTATTAGCAGTGAAGAGGATTTTCATATATCTCAAAGGAACATAAGAGTTTAGATTATGTTATCCAAAATGAATGTATCTATCACTTATTTCCTACAAAGATGCAGATTGGGTAGGTTTCATTGATGACTGATGAAGCACCAATGGATCATCATTCTACTTGGGTGAGTGTTTCATATCTTGGCTAAGAAAGAAACAATCATCAATATATTTATCTACAGTTGAAGCATAGTATATTGTAGCAACATGATGTTGTACTCAAGTTCTATGGATGAAACAAACTTTGACATATATACAGGTTGATTATGATGAGCCCATTCTAATCTATTGTGATAATACATGCGCCATCAATATCTCGAAGAACTCGGTGATGCACTCCAAGATGAAGCACATTCCAATAAAGAATCAGTTTCTAAGGGAACATGTTTTAGAGAACAACATCAGAGTTGAATATTTGGGCACAAAAGAACAAGTGGAAAACATATTTACAAAACCACTTCCTAGGGAAGACTTTCAGTATTTTCGCCAGAAATGTAGAGTAATTTCTACTCCAAAATGAATGTTTTTGGATGTTTATATTATATTTATTAGATTTACACAGGGAAGCACCATAAAGAGGACAATTCAGGTTGGGGGATCCGTTTCAGGAAGAGTTTAGTAAAGGGGAGTATCCTCAAGGACAATTAAGTTAGGGGGAGAAGCCTTTTCCATTAATGACAAAGGGGGAGAGATTTATCAAATGCAAAGGTAAATGATTAGAGAAAGATAACAAAGGCATGGTTCCAGGGGGAGTGATGGTCACAGGGGGAGAATGAGTTATATGAATTGAGTATTGCATCAAAGTGTTTCCATAAATTCCAAAGGGGGAGATTGTTGATTATTTGTGTAGGTTGTCATTTATTTCAACGCTTGAATAAACTTCGGTAGAAAATTGCAGTAGCCCAAAGGTTTGGGTAATGGACCCAAGTTTGTTTGATGTATAATGGTATGGGTTTTAATATATTTGAATGTAAGAATATTCTGGTGGATAGTACATGTCATGCCATTTTGGATGGTATGTGGAATGTCGCATAACTCCTCTTGGTTAGAGAGTTATGGCCATGTGAAGTTGGAGAACCCTCATGAGTCATATAGAAGACCCAAAAGGTCAAAGTAGTCAAAGTGGTTGCAAAGAAGTGTTGATACTGAGAGGGGGTGAATCAATATCATGTACAATTTAAAAAAAAATTCAACTTATACTTAAACCATTCAATTATATCCAATGGGAAATGAATAATGGTATAAGAGTTACACCAATACACCACAATACACCATGCCTAATATATGAGAAATAGTCAATAGTTATTGTTCAAGGGAAGTAATGAATTCCAAAGGTAGATACAACTTCCAAATATAAAAGGAGGGATAAACATCTAAGAGGAAGATACAATCCTCCAATATAAAGAGAGGGTTGACCTCTCCATCCTTTCCCCTTCCTTCCACCCAAGAATATATGAGAGATAATAAAAATTTACATTAAATCATCACCATCAACGAACCATCACATAGAACCTGATGATGCTTCCTGAGCCTTCTTCAACTTATGAAATTATTCAATTCTTGGAAAACTTTGATCATATAGATAATATTACTCAATATATTCTCTGAAACTACTACAAGTTTCACTCCTTGAATTCTCCCCAAAAATAAGTTATAGAGAGAATGGTAGACGTTATTCAATTCTAGTTTATTCAGGAGAGAGAACTTGTATAGAATGCCCTGCGCTGAATATTTAACATCAGATTCTGAAACTTTCACACAGGAAAACAAAGCTCGTACTATTTCCAATGAAATTAGCTTTACTTAATTTGGATTCTCTTTGAATAAGTTATGACTATTTTACCCAGAACACATGCTATGACTAGCTTCAAGACTAGTCAAAAACCCTATCTTCCATAGAGTGTATCTCCAAAATTATAGTGAATAAAGAGCTAAATTTTTTACCACAAGTACCTAGATATGTCTTCACAATACCATATCAATTTAACCATATGAATTGTTCTATAATTTTTTTTATAGCGGAAATGGTAAGATGACCTATAAATAAAATACCTTAGAACACATCACCAAAAGACTTCATCCTCCCTTGAAATCTGTCCTTCTTTACTTTCGATTTCCTCTAAAATTAGACTTGTGTGTGTAAAATGAATGTACAATGATATGTATTTATACTATTTATGTCACTTTATTTTAACATTAGGGCCGACCTAACACTTTCTTATTTTGTAATTTTTTTCTGTAATTATCTTCAAGGTCGACCTGCACTTCCTTCTTCAATTCACTTTCTCATATTCAAAAATTTATTTATCCTCAACCATGAGGATCCACATGATGTTACACCTACCATAAGAAAAAACATGATGTATACTATCCATCCATGGGTGTTGTGTCTTCATGTGCACTATCTTTCATGTCCAAATACCTTCATTAATCTTGCGGTCCAAAACCAATGACTAGGGTTGAAATCAATGACAACAACCAATCTTCCAAAAATATCCCCCTTTGTCATTGATGGAAACACTCATTCTCCCCCTATCATCATGATCCCAATTTATCTCTCTCTTTTACATGAATGGAAAAGGGTATGGCTTCTCCCCTTGAGTTTAATGGAAAACGGTAACTCTCTTAGTTGGGGCTGCTCCCCCTGAACATGTGGCACTCAATAATACTTCATCCTTATTTTTGGTCTTTGGGAATTTTTCTTCCTTGGAATCCTTTTTTGTGGCTTATGTGTTCTATCTCTTCTTTATCTATAGGATGTATATGTTGTCTGGTCTTCTTGTTGGAGTTTCAACCAATCTTCCTGAGTTATTTTCTCTGATTTTACATTTTCGGTAGTCAAACGTAAGAGTGTATCCTTGATCACATATTTTTCTGACACTGAGGAGATTATGCTTCAGATATTCAACCAATAGGACCTTTCCTTCTTTTACATTTTCACTTCCAAGATTTACAGTTCCTTTTCCAAGTATTTTGGTAGATGAGTCATCTCCAAATGCAACATTTACACCCTTTTCCTTCAAGCTGACAAATTTTCTTTGATCTCTAATCACATGAGATGAGAACCCATTGTCTATGAACCATTCATCTTCTTATTTTCATTCTTTAGAGACCAATTTTATTCAACAATTTTTATTGTGTGGAATTTCTTTCCTTTTCCATGTTGTAGTCGATATACAAACATTTGGCATACAATTATCTTCCTTCATCTCTCTTCAATCTCGTGCTTTGTGACCAAGATTATTGCACTTGTAACATACAATATTTTGATCCATTAATGGTTCAAATGGATTATAATTTATGTTGACAGGTCTACGAACATTTCCATATCTACTATTTTCACCGTTCATGTAGCTTGCGTAGTTATTCCTTTCATTGATTCTACAATTGATTTCCTTGTGTCGAAAATTTCCACAAGTATAACAATGTCCAAGAAATAAATTTTGATACTTGGGGGTAAGTGATATTGTTTGTGGTGTGGTCCATCTAGGTTCATGATCTATTCTTCTATAGTTTCCTTCATAATTATTTCTTTCATACCTAATGGGAGAGGATCTTCTTGATGTCTCATTCCTTCTAAATTATGGTCTTCTATCTTGTTGTTCAACTTGTTCTAGAGTGTTGGTTTCATCATTTTCATCTTCATTCTCTTGTTTTGTTGTCTTCAAACTGTCATTGTATCCTATTCATGTCTCTTCATTTGGATATATTTGGTTGCTAAGGATCTCATCTAATTTTTCAGTGCTTTTTTCGAACTTCTTCAACTTTTCTATTGTCAATAGTAGCTCCCCTTTTGTGTGATCCAATTCTTATTTCCATTTCTAATAATATTCTAATTGTTCCTTCAAGCTATCAATGGTCTTTTAAATCTTCTAATTCTCTTCTTAACAACTACTCAATTCACCTTTTAGTATTATCTTTGTGTTTCTAAACTTGCTATTTTCAGTTTCAACATGCTTCAACTTTTCAAAATTCTCATCTTCTTGTTTACTCTCTACATTGTATTTTTATCCCCAAAAGGAATCAAGGTTGGTTTCTTCATCTGAATCTTCTTTAGAGATGATTTTTTCTTCTTCATAATTCTTGTGATTATCATACTGGGTTTCTTGGGTTCTGAAGAGGACTTCTCCTCCATCATTATCTTCTTCATCACTCTCATATAAGGAGATGCCATCATCCTTGGAGTAGAAGCTATTTTTATTGTTGAGACTTCTCTTTTTATAGTATCATTTTTCAACAATATGTCCTATTCTACCACAGTTAAATCATTTGAGAGGAGACTTACCTTTGTATCTTCCACTTCCCTTCTAGAACCTTCTTACAAAATTTTCTATTTCTTCATCAAGTTCGTTATCCTTGTATTTTTTCTTCTTTATGGATTTAAAGGCTGCTTCATTGTTTGGCTGGTAACTTTTTGTACCTATTCTCATTTCATATGTTATAAGTGACCCATGTAATTCATCTATTGCCATTTTGGTCAAGTCCCTATTTTCTTCAATGGAGGAGACCTTAGCATCATACTTCAAGAGAGGTGATCTCAACACTTTTTTTCCAACCAAGGATTCATCGATCTCTTCACCTAATCCTCTGATAGAATTAACAACTTCATCAACTCTAAGAATATATGTTGAAATACATTCCTTTTCATTCATCTTCAAATTTTCAAATTCTGCTCTATGTTGTTGAAGCTTGATGTGCTTAACTTTTGGATCACCTTCGTAGATACTCTTGAATTTGTCCCATACCTATTTAGAAGTGCTACAACCCATCACTTTGCTAGAAATGGTTGGTGCCAATGATCCTAGATCAACATGTCTGGATTTTAAATTACAACTCATAATATTATTCTCATTTGGATCGGTTGAAGCATTATTTGGGATTACATAGCCATTTACAACTCAGTACCAAATGTCTACTCCCGAAGCTGTTAGGTAAGTTTTCACTCTATCAGTCGAGTATGCATATTTTATTCCATCAAATATTTGAATCCCATTTGAAATGTGGTCATGGTCATCCGTCTCTACTCAGGATTTTCCTTCCAGTGGTTAAATTGTTCTAAAGGAAACTTGCTCTGATACCAATTGTTTATACTGAGAGGGGGGTGAATCAGTATCAAGTACAATTTAAAAAAAAAAATCAACTTATACTTAAACCATTCAATTATATCCAATGAGAAATGAACAATAGTATAAGAGTTACACCAATACACCACAATACACGATGCACAATATATGAGAAATAATCAATAGTTATTGTTCAAGGGAAGTAATGACTTCCAAAGGTAGCTACATCTTCCAAATATAAATGGAGGGATAAAACTCCAAGAGGAATATACAATACTCCAATATCAAGAGAGGGTTAACCTCTCCATCCTTTCCCCTTTCTTCCACCCAAGAATCTATGAGATATAATAAAACTTTACATTAAATCATCACCATCAACGAACCATCACATAGAACCTGATAATGCTTCCTAAGACTTCTTCAAATTTTGCAATTCTTCAATTCTTGGAATACTTTGATCTTGTAGATAATATTAATCAATGTATTCTATAAAACTCCTTCAATTTTCTCTCCTTGAATCCTCCCCAAAAACAAGTTATAGAGAGAATTCTAGACCTTATTCAATTCTAGTTTATTCAAGAGAGTGAACTTGTACAGAATGCCCCGCGTTGAATATTTAACATCAGATTCTTAAACCCACATAAAAGAAACTAAATCTCGTACTCTTTCCAATGAATTTTGTATAACATCATTTTGATTCTCTATGAATAGGTTATGATTGTTTTACCCAGAATACTTGTTTATGACTAGCTTCAGGACTAGTAAAAAATCCCATCTTCCACAGAGTGTAACTCCAAAATTATAGTAATTAAAGAGATGAAATTTTTACCACAAGTACCTAGATATGCCTTCCTAATAGCATATCAATTTAACCATATTATTCATTCTATAAAAATATGTATAGTGAAAATGGTAAGATGATCTGTAAATAACATACCTTAGAACACATCACCAAAAGACTTCATCCTCCCTTGAAATCCGACCTTCTTTACTTCAATTTTTCTTTGAAATTCGACTTGTGTGTTTAAAATGAATGTATAATGCTATGTATTTATACCATTTATGTCACTTCCTTATAACATTAGGGCCGACCTGACACTTTATTATTTTGAAATTATTTTCTTTAATTATCTTTAGGGTCGACGTGTACTTCCTTCTTCAATTCAGTTTGTCATCTTCAAAAAATCATTTCTCCTCAACCATGAGCAAGGATGATTTTAGGGGATAAATTTCTCTCATGGGATTATTTTCCATGGTTTTTCCAAAAACGAGATTCGTTATTTTAAAAATCATTCACCCAAATTCTATAGGATAAATTTATTTTACCTTAAAAATCGCCAAAATTTTATAAAAACTATATTAAATCCTTAGAAATTTGAATACTTTTACAAAAATATCGTCAATCATTTATATTTGGCATATGAAGGATTAGTAATATTCGTCAAGGTTTCTACATTTTAAAATAAATTTTCATCCTTAAAATCATCCCTGAGCATGAGGATCCACGTGACGTGCCACCTACCACCAGAAACAACATGATGTATACTATCCATCCATGGGTGTTGCATCTTCATGTGCACTATCCTTCATGTCCAAATACCTTCATCAATCTTGTGGTCCAAAACCAATGACTAGGGTTGACATCAATAACAACAACCAATCTTCCAACAAGAATAAATTATTTAAATAATAAAGTGAACTAGTGAGTGTACTATAAGTCAAAGTTGACACAAAATAAAATATTTAAATAATAAAGTTAATGGAGAAATTACTAAGTGGACAAGTGGTTAGAAGAGGGTTAGCCCTAAAATAAGGAAAGTGGTTTAAGAGATTTTAGAAGGTAAATAATAAAGTGAAGTGATAAGTGTACTATAAGTCAAAGTGGATAGAAAATAAATTATTTAAATAATAAATTTAATGGAGAAATTACTAAGTGGACAAGTGGTTAGAAGTGGGTTAACCCTAAAATAAGGAAAGTGGGTTAAGATGGTTAAAAGGTAACCCCTTGAAGAAGCTAGATGAAAGTATAAATAAAAGGCAAGGCTCTCTCATTTTAAATCACACTTGAGAATATTAAATATATACAAGTGAATGAGGTAACAAAAGGATATCTAAGCCAAATTTCAGAGGGAATGTGAAGTAAAGAAGGCCGAAATTCAAGGGAGGATAAATTCTTTTGATTATGCTTTATAAAGTATGTTATTTATAGGTCATCTCACCATTTTCGTAATAACGTTTTTTCTAGAATGATTCAAACCATGAAATTGGGTGAAATTTGGGGAAACATATTCAAGTAGTTGTGATAAAAATTCCAGCTTGTGGGTCATTGTAGTTTTGGAGTTACACTCTGTGGAAATTAGGGTTTGTGGCTAGTCCTAAAACTAGTCTAAGACAAGTGTTTCGAGTAAAAACATCATAACTTATTCATAACAGATCCAAATTCAGTAACAAAAAATGTATTTTTTAGAGTACAGTGTGTAGTATGATTTGTACCATTTTTAGATCCATACAACAAATATTCTTTGTAGTGAACACTCTACAAGTTCTCTCTCTAGAATAAGCCAGAATTCAACAAGGTATTCCATTTTTTCTATAACTCATTTTCTGAGAGGTTCCAAGTAGTGAAACTTGGAGGAATTGCATAAACGACACTGAAGAACATTTTGTACTATTTTTGGATCTTTATTCATTACACGTACATAATTTATTATTATTGCAATTTAGAGTTGTTTACTAATCCAAAATTAGTCATGTGAGACTAAAGTAAAGTTTGATGAAAGTGATAGTCTCTTGTTTTTAAAGCTAAGGAAGGTTTGCAGGTATGTGATCATATACACCAGGTCTATTACAGAGTTATAAATCAGATTTGGATGAGGAAATTGATGAGGGATTTTGGTTGAGGTACATGTTGGGTACATGGTTGAGACAAGTAGTTGATGAGTTGGCAGATACACGAGGTGTATAGTTGATGATGTTAGTACATATTGATGAGTTATAGTTTATGTATATTTGATGCATTATTGGTAAATATTTGGTGAATGGTTGATGCACTCATTGATGGTACAGGTTGAGGTACAGATTGGTGCATGGTTGATGCACTTGTTTATGGTACAAGTTGATTACAGGTTGTTTAGATAGGTTATTGTGATTGTTTATTTGTACAGGTTTGGTGCATGGTTGATGCATTTGTTTATGGTACAGGTTGAAGTATAGGTTTATGTATGGTACATGTTGGCACAGGTTATTGGTACATGTTGTTACAAGTTTATTACCAGTTAATTGGTATAGGTTTACAACAGTATATCTCACAGTGATAATGTGCCAATGGTTCCATCATTCTACTTCTACGTTAGGGTGATTGGACGGGGAAAGTACAGCTGGTTGTAGCCACCTTCTGGCTGTAGCCAAAGAACATAGGGGGTTGTAGCCTCCTTTTGGTTGTAGTCAGAGAATTTGGGAGTTGGATATTCCCTCAGGTTGTAGCTTGAGAAAATAGGGGGTTGTAGCCTCCTTCTGGTTGTATCCAGAGAATTAGGGATTTGGACCTTCCCTCAAGTTGTAGCCTGCGAAACTAGAGGGTTGGAGTCTCCTTCCATTTGCAGCTGGAAAACATAGGACATTGGTGCTTCCAATGAATGTAATTCTTAAATAAATATATGAAAAATCATTCCATGGTTTTCTCCCTCTTTGGGTTTCCACGTAAAAACACTTATGTAATGTGTATGTGTATGTTTTCTCATTTTTCCATTGTTTATTTACTATACAACTATTGGATGATAATTCTATATTGATATAACACTTGAATTTTTTGGTTAAAAATGATTATTGCTTTGTTACTGATTCATCCTCCCTCTTAGTAATTGAACAACATGGAATTGTTATATGGTGGAGAATGATAATATGTTCTTCATGAATTGAGAAGAAAAAGGACCTGTAGCATTGTTTGGAAACTTTTATTTATAATATGCATAATTCTAACAAAATAGTCACTTACACATTTTGCATATTTAGAAGGCATAAACATATTATTTGAGTATAAGAATGAATATTCTAGAAATGGAAGAAGGTGACAGATCCTCCAACCATGACAAAGAGACCAAAGGTCAAAATATCGGTGTTGGTAATGTAGAGACAGAATCCAACAAACATAAGGGTAGAGGGGAGAAAGAAACATTAATAGAGACTGTAAGAAGCATGAAAAAAGAAGTGCATAGTTACAAAGAAGACAATGTAAGTTTGATGAGATAACAAAATCAGATAAATGCTTAAGTGATGCAGAGCTTAAACTAGTTTCATATGCAAACAAAGATGGGATCAAACTCAAAACAAGAGGAAGAAGGCAAGTATCAGGAAAGAAGATATGACAGTCGAAGAACTGGTTATTCAAGAAGTACTAGAAGAACGCATAGACATCACTCACCTCCCCACTCTACAAAGAAATTTTATACATCTGAAGATTCCATAAGCAGTCTAGAGGTGTCTCTAATTAGGAACCAAAGAAGGAGACATGATGTGGACAATTTTGAAGGAGAGTTGAGGAAGCTTAAGCCACCATCCTTTGATGGTTAAAGATAAAAGGAATATGATGTTGAAGCATGGTTGCTTGGACTCAAAGTTATTTTCAATTGCATAACTATTCATCAAACCTATAAGGCCTAATTTCCAAATACCATCGACATGGGAAAGATGCTATGTGGTGGGACCAACTGAAGCAAGCTGAGAACATTAATGAGAATATGATCACTTAGAAGCAGTTCAATAAGTATTTTTCAAAAGGAGTACCTTTCAGAGCACTTCTATGACAAGAAAATTTAGGATTCATTTGAACTTAGGTTGGGAATCATGACCATGGTATAGTATGAGAAGAAATTTGTGGGCTTCCTATATGTGGGGTGTATAAAAGATGAGAGAGTGAAAGTAAAAAGGTTCTTGAATGGGATGACATCCTTTTATAAAGAAAATATTCAATATGATGAACCTAGGCCCTTGACTGAGACCATCAGTATGGATAAATACTTGTATGAGCAAGGTCATGGTAGATAATCCATGCAGAAGTCTTCAAAGGATAAGAAGAAGGAGAAGTATGATCAGAGGAGGAAGGGATGAAAATCTCCTTTCAATAGAAATGATCCTAATAAAAATCATCAAGACCAGTATGTTAAAGATGAATCCAAGAATGAAGACTCCTTGGGAAAAAGGGGAAGACAACCAATCCAATGTTGGAGATGCAAAGAAGATCACTTGTACACAGATTTCCCACATAGAAATGACATAGTGAAGACTATGCACAACATCCAAGAGGCTACAATAGTCGAAGAAATGGGAAGGATTTATGTAGCCTTAGATGATCGACAAGTAGACTATGAATCCAATATGATCGAGGTAGAAGGTAAGATCATAAATCAACCCGTTTCTATTTGAATTAATTCATGAGTAAGTCATTGTTACATTGATCCTAAAATAGTGGATATCTTACATTTGGAGAAAAGTAAGCTTGGAAAATCAAGTTTGGTTTAGCTAGCCACTAGAAACGAAAGGAGAATCCATGATATAGTCGGAAGTTGTTCCATAAGTCTTAATGGTGTGAATAATAGTACTGATATAAATATCATACCATTGGGGTCTTATGATATTATAATTGGAATAGATTGGTTGGACAAGCATCATGTTATCCTAGATTTTCATAACAATACATTTACATGTCTTGATGGAGATGGAAAATAAAGCAGTGTGAAAGGAGTTCCAAGACCCATCTATATAAGAGAGATTTCAACCTTACAGCTGAAGAGATGTTTCAGAAATGATTTCAATTGTATGCAGCCCATGTGGAGAATCCAGAAAAGACAAAGGGGCCAAGCCTTGAAGATTTTTTGATACTACAAGAATTTGAAGATATATTCCAAGAAATACCAGGGCTGCCACCAAAAAATGGAGACAGATTTCTCTATTGATTTAGTTCCAAGAGCTACCTTGATATCAAAAACACCTTATAGAATGAGTACCCCATAATTAAAAGAACTACAAATGTAGTTGGAAGAATTTTTGAAGAAAGGGTACATATGCCCAAGCGTTTCACATTGGAGAGCACCAATACTCTTTTTCAAAAAGAAGGATGGAACTTTGAGGTTGTTTATTGAATTTAGATAGATGAATAAATCCATTGTGAAGAACACGTATCCTTTACCTAGAATTGATGACCTCTTTGATCAGCTAAGAGGAGAAAATATATTTTCCAAGATAGAATTGAGATCAGAATACCATCAGGTAAGTATCAAAGAAGAATATATCTATAAGATAGCCTTTAGAACCAGGTATTGGCATTATGAGTTTGTAGTGGTGCCATTTGGAATGACCAATGCACCAGTTGTCTTTATGTGCTTATTGAATGGCATATTCAAAAATTATTTGGATACGTTTGTCATAGTATTCCTGGATGACGTACTTGTCTATTCTAAGTCTGAAGATGAGAATGAACATCACCTAAGACTTGTATTGTAAGCGCTGAGAGAAGATTTATTTGAGTAAAAGGTATAGGAGTGGATCCATAGAATATTGAAACCATTAGAGGATGTCCAGCACCCAAGAATGTTTCATAATTCAAATATTTTATGGGGTTAGTTGGTTACTACAAAATATTTATAGTAGGGTTCTCTAAGATTGATCATCCCATCACTTCTTTGTAAAATAAGGGAATTAAATTTGAATGGACATTTGAGTGTGAAGAGAACTTTAATTTTTTGAAGGAATTACTTATTGGTGCACCTATTTTAAAGATTGCTGACCCAAATGAATTTTTTTTGGTATGTATAGATGCATGTAAGGAAGGACTTGGTGGATTCCTCACTCAAAATGGACATGCCATTGGTTATGAGACCAGAGAGCTTAAGGAACATGAGAGGAACTATGCCACATAAGACTTGGAGCTTGTTGCCATTGTTCATGCATTGAAGATGTGGAGGCAATATCTCATGGGAAAGAGATTTGAATTATGAACAAACCACAATGGTCTGAAGTATCTTTTTGAACAACCAACTTTGAATGCCATGCAAACAAGATGGCTGAAATTTTTAAGTGAATACGATTTTTATATCAATCATATCAAAGGAAAATAAAATTAAGTTGTTGATGCACTTAGTAGAAGAATACATCTCATGCATGCTACAACTATCAATATGCATCAGTCAGACTTGAAGAGTAGAATTTTAGATGTGGTTGTTACATATCAACATTACCTATAGGTAAAAGAAAGCTTACAGCTAGAAAATGTACAACACAAATTTAAATATTATGAGATGAATGAATATGGATTACTTATGCATAAAAACATGATTTATGTTCCTAGTTCCGGGGAACTTGGGAATTTGGTACTAAAAAAAATGCATAATGTTCCATATGTTGGACATCCCAGTCACCAAAAAAAAATCACAGCAGTGAGAAGCCAACTCTTTTGGCTAGGAATGAAAAATAATGTTGTTTCTTACATCACCAGATGTATGGAATGTTAGAGAGTGAAGGTTGAGAATAGACACCCAACATGTTTGCTACAACCATTACCAATTATAGAGAAGAAATGTGAAGTGATAACCATTGATTTTATAACTAAATTTCCCAGGACAACAGGACAACATGATTCAATCATGGTAGTGGTTGATAAATTGACATAGGCTTCTCATTTTGTTCCTATAAAAACAACTCATACAACAACTAATATTGAAAAAATTTACATGAAAGAGATTGCTAGGTTGCATGGGATACCTAGGACAATTGTCTCAGACATAGACACCAAGTTTACTTCAAATTTTTGGAGGGGATTGTTTAAAGGATTTAGTAAAAATATGAAATTTATCACAACTTACCATACACAGTCAGATGGGAATACAAAGAGAGTCAACCGAGTAATTGAAGACATTTCGAGAATGTATGTGATGGATAAGCCATCCAAGTGGGAATATTACTTTCACTTAGTTGAGTTTTCCTACAATAATGGGTATCAAGATTCATTGAAAATGAGCCCATTTGAATCCTTTTATGGTAGGAAATGCAATACTATAGTGAGTTGGGACAACCCAACATATAGAGTGGTACTTGGGCCAAATTTGCTCAAGGATATGGAAGACCAGATGGTTAAGATTAAGAAAAATTTAAAGGCAGCTCAGGATAGACAAAAAATTTATGAAGATAAGAATAAGACAACTAGAGAATTTAAAATATGGGAGAATGCTCTTTTAAAAGTGAGAAGCCCAATAAGATTTCTTTAAAGTTGGGTAGTTGTACAAAGCTGCCAACCAGATTCTATGGTCCATTTGAGATATTGGACAGAATAGGGCCAATTGCATACATGATTGCATTTCCTGCTTCCATGAATATGCATAATGTATTTCATGTCTCTTTGCTAAAAAAATATATACATGATGCTAACCTTATAATTGATTGACATCTGATTTAGGTAGAGACATAGGAAAAATTTCAAGTCTAGCGAGTGTGGATATTCGACAGAAAAGTCAAAATGATCTGGAATCGAGTTATAGATCCAGTGAAAGTCCATTGGACCTGCTACGGTTCTGAAGATGCTACTTGAAAGCATGAAGATTCCATGTCGGTGGAATACTCGCTATTTTTTGAATAAATTTTGAGATTTTGATATATGTTTTGTATATGCACTGAGGACAGTGCCAAAATAACTGGGAGGGGTGAAACACACCTGGTTTTGAGCCCCATATTAAATGACGTATTTTTTTATTTGATGAGAGGAAGAGTGCCCAAACAATTAAAACAGGCTAGTGTGCCTAAGAAATGTAATGTTCTGATCATTATTAATAATATATACATCGTTGGCTACTAGATGGAAAAGGACAAGAGTTATAGGGGGATATGATTCCAGAAGAGAGGGGCCTTGAGGGGATAATTATTTATTTTACAAATTTGATTACCCATTTTCTTTAATGGAGAATATGAGTTATGTGAGCATCTTGGGGGAAGGCCATGACATTCTTGATTCCCAATATTTACAAAAAGCCATCCTTGGTCAGGGGTGGGGGCTGTGTTCTTGTTTTGTTGCTAGTCACTTATTCTTCACTCATTCACTCAATTGATCGTTGTTCACACCTTTCATCCTATTATTACACCATTCATTATTTCACCTACTCGTCCCATCTGATTTGAGAGCTATTTGGGGAAGGAAATTGAATTGCTGAGAAAACCCATAGTCATTGGTTGTATAGGCTGCTAATGTATTTTTGACCCAGAAGTTGGTGCTTGTATGTATTTGATGCCTTGTCATTTGTTTCAGTTAACTCATAGTTGCGAGTCTCGAGAGTCGTAACAGAGATATTCTTGACTATAAGCCCTGGAGCCCTCGAAGAGATGGATAGTTTGAGGGACTACATGGCAGAGAAGGTGGTCCATTCTCTTATGTTGTGTGAACTGGGTAGAAGAGAGATGACATACTTTCGATTGTTATGAGTGTTCAAAGGCCTGTGAGAGCTTGAGGTCCGACTGGCTTGGGAAGCCGAGTGACACCCTGGAATCCGTCCTTGTCGACTCATAGCCCTGGCTCAAGGGTGACACTGCTGCTGAGATTTGTAACAACAGTGTCTACGGTTGGGTCGAAAATCCTTGGTCTGCAGTAAGTTGATGTGTTGTTTTTAGAAAAGATAAGTTCTCTCTAATTTGGTTAATTACATGTGTATGATTTATTTCTCTCTATATTTATTAATCATTGCATTTAATATTTAGAATAGAAATGCTTGCTATTTATGACTATGCATTCCATATGTTTCCTTTCTTTTATGCATTTGTATTAATTATAAAGTTATCAGTAAGAAAAATAAGTCCAATAGCGGGCTTGAAGTAGTGTAGCCCAACCTGGGGGTGGATGGGTATGTTACACAGAACCACTCCTTTTAACCTATAAAAGAGTTCTGATTATTTTAAACTCAAATACTTTCCCATGAATTTGGGGATTTCTCTTTATTCTTTCATTTTTTTCCCCCAATTCCGACAGACAAAAATGTAACAACGAATTTGTCAAAATTCCAATTGGTTCATGGCGCATACAAGATGGGTGTTTGAACTAGAAGCTCTGATACCATTCTGTAACATACTCAACACCCAACTGAGCAACATTAAATGAAGAAACTCATTAAATCATTAATATTTACTGCTAACTAATTTCCTATAGCTTACAAACTACATACCACACATAGATTTAACCATTTGACTGATACACCAGTTTTAAATGCATATAACAACATATATTAAACTTGAATGCAACCGTTCAAGAAAACAACAAACATACAACATTCATATAAACCATCTACACAACTAAATAACATAAGAACAAAATATAAACACTTGTTTGTTAGTAATTAACCAACTTGATACATACAAAGGATGAATATCCCAGTCATAGACATTGTTCATTTTTATCTCAATAGCAGGATACCCCCAAGCTGAGGATATGGGTCCGCAAGGAGATTTGACCCACTATCTATCCACTCTCCACACACAACAAACAACTCTCCACACACAACAACACCAAAACCCAGGTTCTACTCCACAAAAGTTTCAATCTTCCATCTCTCCCTCTTCCATAGAACTTGCACTACCCAAGGAATGTACCCCTATCACTGCTCTTGGTTCCTCATGTTTTAGCATTCATTTATCAAGGCCCCTAGTGCACTCATTTGGACAGGTTATCTCAGTTGGCAACCTTCATGAACTCTTATCTTCTTCAGGATTTCTTAAAACAACCTTCACAAGGCTCTTGAGACATTTCTTCAACAAGAAAAATGCACTACGAGCTTACAACCTGCTTTGCAGTCACACAAGCCTCTTTTCCAGAATAACCACAACCCAATAATGGTTGACTTCAATAAAAACATGGTTGGTGATCTTCCCAACACTTAGCTCTCCTATTGCTACCCAAAAACTGCAAGTAAAAAATGTCATCCATGCAAAAACGTGACTGTCCAAAAACTACTCCCTTGGCCATATGCATTTTCTCCCTTTTCATGCTTGACTTGAATTACATTCTTTCCCAAGTTGATTTTACTCATTTTCATTCTCTCCAATAATTGTGGGATGTGACTCCTCACACCCACCCTCTTACATGAGTTTAATGATTGGATTTATGAACACTCAACAATAAATAAAAGGTTTACAATGACAATATAAATCAGGATTGTGGTTTGGATTAATACCTATGCATAACACCCCATTTGACCCCACTCTCTTATGGAATCATATGCCCCCATAGTTCTTCATTCATTTCATATCGCAACCAATGATTACTACTTTTATTAATTATTCAATGCACATAAAATACAATTCAACCCCCGTCCACATTAAATCAATGTAGGATCTTCGCCCCAACATATTGGCTCACCAACCTAATTCATATTTATGCAATTAAATTATAATTTGTGGGGATTAAAACTGGGGATGTTACATCGATCACCTTCCTCCTTCTTCGTCACCCTTATTCTCTTTTCTCTTTCTTCCTTTTCTCTTTATTTTATTTTAATAAATTATGGGCCCCATCATACTCGATTTCCCACCTAGCACCTTGAATAAACAAGAAAGGGAGTAGGGTCTCATGTATTCTATGGGACATCCACTTGGATCTCATTCATAGGTTATGGGGATGGGTGGGTCCCATCCATACACTTTTTCCCTGAGCAAATGACTTGTATTTATGTGACGCAGTCGCACCCGCAGGCATGCCTGCTCACAGGATCTTCTCTCTCCTTGGCCCGAAGAACACTAACTAGTCCTCCTATTTCCCTATCGGGAACTCTGCCCCACAGATATCTTCGTGCGATCCCCCCTTTTCTTATTTATCGGGGAATCAGAACTCACGACTTTGCAAGTCCAATGGTCGAACACTGCACTCTCGAATCCCCGAGATCCGATACCTCAGTCAATGATGACCCTTCTCTTTACCCTGTCGGAACTTTCCCTATCGCAATTTCGGTACTCGTGATACAAAGCAACTCGTCTTACCGACTACTGATACCCAATATGCCGAAACTCTGATGCACACGTGAGATTCAAATTTTCCACTTCCCGTCAATTCTATCAGGATTTCAGGGTTCGCGGGATCGCGAATATTGATGTCAATGGGGTTGGGAATTGACTTTTCCCGAACTCTGACATGGTGTGCCACCTGTCCTCCACTCGCTGACTCTGCTATGTCCCATGCACACTACCCTTTGATTGTCTGGATATCGCGTATTGCAATATCGGGATTCTTGTTGCAATAATTTGGAGCCTCGACTCACGAAACCCCGATCCACGATATGCGTGTGAATCCAACGACCCTCGTGGTCCTGATCAACGGATCCACCCCTCCTGAGCTTGGAACCTTTTGGGAATATGCCACTGTATCTCCTCTGCACCTTTCCAAGATCTAACAACTTACGATGATTCGTGAATTCTCCTTGGGGAATTTCGACCGTCCGTTCCTTCCTGATGAATTCTACGAAATGAGTCAAGTACTTCCTCCACGAAGACTTGTTCACCTGCACGCAAACTTGCAGCACCTGCTTGAATACTTCAACCACAAATTCTCTGTGCAATCCTTCGACGAATTCGAAGACCTATCCATCCTGAGCTTTCCACGACTTTCAAGTCCTTAGAAAGAAACTTTGCACGCACTCCTTGCAGAAAACCTCCAACCACGTCTGAGTGTTGGAGTCTTCGACTCTGTGCACACTTGCAGCAACAATCCTTCA
The DNA here is from genome assembly GCA_009831015.1 of Picea engelmannii. Taxonomy (NCBI): domain Eukaryota; kingdom Viridiplantae; phylum Streptophyta; class Pinopsida; order Pinales; family Pinaceae; genus Picea; species Picea engelmannii. The sequence goes on from ML779283.1 coordinate 344,528, forward strand.
AAGACTCACTTAGATCCACAACTCTGAGACTTTTACCTGGCCTGGGCACTCCTTTCACGGCTCCTATGCCCAACTGCACCTTCTGGGATAAATGAGACCAAAAGATGCCTCTATCTGAACCCTCTATCAATGCACTCCTTGTGGACAATTCGACTGCACTCCTTGCAGGAATCTCTGTCTCAAATAGAGAAACAATTGAAACTCATTCCGTCACCCTCTCAGACTTCAAATCAACCATGAAATCATATACACAACACATAAAAGCAAATGTGTGACTGGAAGAAACCATTCATGAGCACATCAACATCAATACACAGAGAACAGAAACAAAAAACCATGAATTTGAATCAATCTCTTCTATTAATTCAAGTATTTGTACATGGGTGTTCTTACACAACTCTCTGCATGCTCTTTCTCTAATGCTCCAGAATTATCTCTCTAATACAAATGCACAATGAGGGTGTCTATATCCCGTTTCCCTCTTGCGCTCTAAAGCTATCAAATCTAAAATTAAATTTCTATCTACCTGCATTAACTATTTTAAATGCCGTCTATCTACTAAGGATGAGAGCTATATCCTCAAGGTCCATTTACAATATACAAAGTGTGCTTCATCTTAATCGTTCATTTAAGATCGTGCAACAATCCCAAAGTGTTTTCAAAATTTGTGTTGGCTTGTCCAACTATCTTCCGCTTCCACGCTTGCTCGCTTGATGTGTTGATGATGCTCCTGCATCATACTCCCTTGCCTGAAAACTTTCATGGGATCCTGTCGATGAACTCCTGCACAGTCTGTCCATGCTTCTGTATTTCTGCTTCAGTCTCCTAGCTGGCATCTTCAACTGGATGGTTCTTCCACTTGACCAGATACTCAAAATATTATTTTCGCCTGGTCCTCTTACTCACTCTCTTGTCCAGTATGCATTCCATCTGTGGCTTCTCTGCAACTGGAATTTTCTTCGTCCATTGGATCACTGGCTGCTCAACTCTAGTCTTTACTTCTCCAGCCCTATATGGGTACAAATCTGAGATATTGAATATCATAGATATTGCGATCCCATCGGGTCGTTCAATCTCATAAGCATTTGTCCCAAAGTTTCTCAAGACCTTGCATGGTATGATTTTCTTCATCTTTAGCTTATTGTATGTTCCTCTTGGGAACCTTTCTTTCCTCAAATGTGCCAGCACCAGATCAGCAAACTCGAATTGAAGTTGTCTCCGATGTTGATCTGCTCTGCGCTTGTATTCCTGACTTGAATTCTGCAACCGCTCCTTCACCTGGCTGTGAAGTTCCTTCATCGCCTCAACGAATTCATATACACTAGCGCTCCTAGTAGAAGTCTATCCTGAATCTCTCAGTTCAAAAATTCCCCTCGGCTGCATGCCATAAACAACCTGAAATGGGCTCTGGCCTGTGCTCCGATTCACTGAGTCATTGTACACAAATTCTATCTGTGGTAATATATTGTCCCAACTGCTGTGGTGCTCTGTCACCAAGCTTCTTAGCAAGTCTCCTAGACTTCTATTGACCACTTCCGTCTGTCCATCCATCTGAGGATGATAAGATGAACTAAACATCAAATTAGTCCCCAACTTATTCCATAAGGTCCTCCAAAAATTCCCTATGAATTTCGTGTCTCTGTCCAAAACTATACTTTTCGACAACCCATGAAGTTGAATGACCTCTTTGAAGAACAGATTTGCAATGTGAGTTGCATCACTGGTATTCTGACATGGGATGAAGTGTGCCATCTTGGAAAACCTATCTTCTACCACAAAGATTGAATCAACACCTCTTTGTGTCCTTGGCAACCCCAATACAAAATCCATGATTATCGCATCCCACGACCTTTTTGGTATGGACACCGGTTGATAAAAACCCTCATTATGCTTTCTTCCCTTCGAATGCTGGCAAATTCTACATATGTCTACAAATATTTTGACATCCGCTCGCATTCCCGGCCAAAAATATGACTCATTCAATTTCACGAATGTTTTTTCATGACCGAAATGTCTTGCCAATCCACCACTGTGTTTCTCCTTCAACAGATTCTCCCTCATGGAGAATTTCGGAATACAAAGTTGATTGCCTCTGAACAACAATCCTTCCTGTATCATGTATTCTATCCACGGGCTTCTTTCTCTGAGAACTGGATTCTCAGCTGCTTCATACGCTTCCTGAAAATCTGGATCATCTACGTACATATTCCTGAGATCATCAAAACCTAAAGTGCGGACTCTGAACTCCTGCAACAGCAAACACTTCCTGCTCAAAGCATCAACAACTTTGTTAGCAGTACCAGAAATATGTTTAATCACAAATGTGAAATTATTCATATACTCAACCCATTTTACATGTTTCTGATTCAACTTCTCCTATTGAGTCACAAACTGCAGTGCATGATTGTCACTGTACAATACAAATTATTTGGGTATCATGTAATGCCTCCATTTCTTTAATCCCTGTATGATAGCATACAATTATTTATCATACATGGAGTATTTCAATTTCACTTCATTTAGCTTCTCGCTGAAATATGCTATCGGTCTGTCTTCTTGACTCAAGACTACCCCGATTGCAAATCCACTTGCATCGCATTTCACCTGAAATGTTTTCTAGAAATCCGGCAACACCAAAAACTGTTCTTCCGTGATCTTCCTTTTCAACAGATTGAAACTCTTTTCATCTTCTTCTATCCAGTGAAAAGACTTATGCCGCTTCTTCACTGTATCCATCATCGCTGCGCTAATCCCACTGAAATTACTGATGAATTTTCGGTAGAAACTAGCCAAACCATGAAAACTTCTCACCTCGAATACATTCCTCGATGATGACCAATTATTGATCACTTCCACCTTATCCGGATCCATCCTCAACTCATTTGCCGAAATAACAAATCCCAAATAAATGAGTTATGTATTCATGAATGAGGACTTATTCATATTAATCAACATCTTCTCCTGCTGTAGTTTCTGCATCACTGTAGCCAAATGCTTCAAGTGTTCTGCCATTGATTTACTGTAAATCAGTATGTCATCCAAATACACAATGACAAAATTCCCGATGAACTCCCTCAGGACTTCGTTCATCAACCTCATGAAGGTACTTGGCGCATTTTTTAAGCCAAACAACATAACAATCCATTCATACAAACCTTCATTTGTCTTGAATGTTGTCTTCCATTCATCGCCTTCTCTCATGCGAATCTGGTGATATCCTCTTTTCAAATCAATCTTTGAAAAGTACCTTACTCCGCTCAAGCAATCCATTAGATAATCCATTCTTGGCAATGGAAACCTGTACCTGATGGTTATATTATTGATCGCCCTCGAGTCAGTACACATCCTCCAGCCTCCATATTTCTTCGGAATGAGTATTGTTGGAACAACACACAGACTCAAGCTTTCCTTGACTAACCCTTTGTCCAACAACTCTTGGAATTGCCTTTTAACCTCCTCATTCTCCTGCAACGTCAATCTGTACGCAGCTTTATTTGGAAAACTGGCTCCTGGTATGAGATCAATATGATGACTCACACTCCTGATCAGTGGCAACGAACGAGGTAGTTCGTCCACTATAATGTCAGTGAACTCTTCCACTAGTTCCTAAACTTCATCCAGTAAATCATCCACTCTTGTACTAGTCAGAACAATCCACGACTTCCTGACCACAAAGAATTGTGGATCCTCCTTCTTATTAACCTCGGTAAGAAGTTCCTTTCCACTCATGAGAAGTATTGTGTTGCTTACTTCCGACTTCACCTCCCTATTCTTTATCGGAAGCAACATGTGTGTCCTCCCATTTTTCTCTAGGGTGTATGTGTTCATTCTCCTATCATGAATCACATTTCTGTCATATTTCCATGGTCTACCCAACAATAGATGACAAACATCCATGGGAATAACATCACATAAGATCTTATCATTATATCCACTTATCTTGAATTCAACCAAGGATTGTTTAGTAACAGTTACCTAGTGTCCTTTTTGTAGCCACAAAACTCTGTATGGGCTTGGATGATCATTCGTCTCCAGCTCCAGCTTCTCTACCATCTCGGTTGAAACGAGATTATCTGTGCTACCACTATCTACAATGACCTTGCATACCTTGTTCTTGGTCTTGCAAGTAGTCCTAAATATTCTGGTCCTTTGGACTGAACTTTCCACCTCCTTCTCGGGTGTCAAAAGGACGTTTGCATCATGAGCGATATTCCGCCTTCAACGTCTTCGGCCTCAACATCCCACCTCTGTGCTTCGGTGATGTGAGCTTATCCAATGTCCTTCTTTTTCTCTAGACACTCGTAAGACTTGTGCCCATTCTTTCCACATGTGAAGCATGTGATTACTCCACCTCTTCCTCTTCCTCTGCCTCTAGTACGAGGAAAAGTGTTGTTGTCAGCATAATCTCCTCTCTGTTCATTATGCTGCCCTCTCTGTTCAACATATGCCCCCCCGCTGTGAGGTTCCACCTCTCTCTGCATGAGTCTGAGGTTTCTTCCATTCCTCCTTGGGCTTCTAGTATTTGTCCTGGGCAACTGATTTTCCTCTGGGCTGACTTCTGCCTCGGCCCCTCTGAATTTGTTTTCGGTTCAACTTCTCTTCAGCTTTTAGAGCCATCTGATAAGCATATTCCACCGTTCGGATGGTTACCATGCTCATCTCATCCTGGATATCATATCTCAGGCCATTCATGTATCTGGAAACTTTTTCATCATCTCTCTCCCGATGACCTGCCCTGATGTTCAGTCGATAGAATTCCTCAGTGTATTCTTTCACTGTCATCAGCTTCTGTCTCAGGTTCTGCATTCTCCTGAACAAAGTAATTTGATAATCCCTGGGGATGAATTTTGCCTTCATATTCACGATCATCCTGTCCCAGCACTTGATCTTCTGCTTTCCCTTGTAGCATCTGTCAGCTTGTAGTTCATCCCACCACAATGATGCATGTCCTTTAAAGCGTGTAACACCATGCTTGACTTTCTTGTCTTCTTCAACATCTTCATAGTCGAAGTAAGTATCCATAGCTCTAATCCAATCTAGTAGTTCCTCTACATCCAAGTTTCCCTCGTAAATTGGAATGTCCATCTTCGCTCTTGCATCCATCCCGGCAATAGCTTGTAGAAATTTCGATACAAATTAATGTAATCTTGCGATTCTCCTGATCTAACAAGTTCTTCTATTGTTAAATACAGAATCTCTTCTACTATTACTTTTGCAGAAGCAATTTAAACCACGATCTCAACCACAATGCACAAAGTGAAATATCAATAACACATAACACAATAAGTTTTACCGGGAAAGCGTAAAGCTAAAAACCCCACTATCATATATTATGTATATCATGAATCATGAAACAATCTCATACAAAGCTCTAATCCAAGAGCTCTCAGTACAATACAATCATCTCACACTGTCATACACAAATTAGCAAATGCATGCGCCAATTCCAGTGTCCAGATAGCTTGCCTCCTCTGCACAAACTCTGCAATACGAATTCTCACAATTGAATCGAATGAATCGTTTGCACATGCTCATAAGCATATCCACTGCATGTGTGAACAAATCACAACTGATAGCCAACTGTCCCTTTCACCTGTTATCTCAACTGGTGTCCATTGGAATGACATGCATGT
>ML779283.1:350210-380544 GCA_009831015.1 Picea engelmannii
TAACTCACTTAACTACACTTACAATTCTGTTACAATTCCAAATCACTCAGTTATGAATGAGATAATAGATTAATATTTATTGTCTAATTTAATTAAGGGAAAACTAAATTAGACACATGTTTCTTGTTGACTTTTCAACATAGCTTTGATCAAACGCTCGTTTGATGCATCTCTGGATGTAACTTCCTCCTCTTTTTCAACCTCTATTTCACTATCGGAATCACTCAGATCCCCTGCACTAGCTATGCATCTTTGTGCTGTCTCCATGTCCTCGAGTCTCTCTCGGAGGTCTCTCATATGTCTCTCTATGGCTAGATCAGTTATCTGCCTTCCTCTTCTTCGCTGCACTTCCCTATCCTCTGGATCAGGTGACTTCCTATCTCTCATTGGCGGCATGGTGAATTCTCCTCTTGTCTGCTACAGAAAGCAAAGAACAATCTGTCTTAGCTCTGATACCAAACTAACGCAGTCACACCCACAGGCACGCCTGCTCACAGGATTTCTCTCTCCTTGGCCCGAAGAACATTAACTGGTCCTCCTATTTCCCTATCGAGAACTCTTCCCCACAGATCTCTTCGTGCGATCCCCCCTTTTCTTATTTATCGGGGAATCAAAACTCGCGACTTCACAAGTCCAATGGTCGAACGCTGCACTCTCGAATCCCTGAGACCTGATACCTCAGTCAATGCTGACCCTTCTCTTTACCCTGTTGGAACTTTCCCTATCGTGATTTCGGTACTCGTGATACCAAGCAACTCATCTTACTGACTCCTGATACTCGATACGCTGAAACTCTGATGCACACGTGCGAATCAACTTTTCCACTTCCCATCAATTCTATCAGGATTTTGGGGTTCACAGGATCGTGAATCCTGATGTCAATGGGGTTGGGACTTGACTTTTCCTGAACTCCGATATGGTGTGCCACCTATCCTCCACTCGCCGACTCCGATGTGTCCCACACACATTTCCCTTTGATTGTCGAGATATCACGTATGCATGTGAATCCAATGACCCTCGTGGTCCTGATCAATGGCTCCTCCCCTCCTAAGCTTGGAACATTTGGGGAATACACCACTGTATATCCCCTGCACCTTTCCAAGATCTAATGGCTTACGGTGATTCGCGAATTCTCCTTGGGGAATTCTGACCATCTGTTCCTTCCTGATGAATTCTACGAAATGAGTCAAGTACTTCCTCCATGAAGACTTGTTCACCTGCGCACAAACTTGCAGTGCCTTATTGAATACTTCAACCAGAACTTCTCTATGCAATCCTTCGAGGAATTCGAAGACCTATCCTTCCTGAGCTTTCCACGGCTTTCAAGTCCTCAGAAAGAAACTTTTCATGCACTCCTTGTGGAAAACCTCCAACCACGTTTGAGTGTTGGAGTCTTCGACTCTATGCACACTTGCAGCAGCAATCCTTCAAAGAATCACTCAGATCCACAACTCTGAGACTTTTACCTGGCTTGCGCACTCCTTGCATGGATCCTATTCCCAACTAAACCTTCTGGGATGAATGAGAACAAAAGCTGCCTCTATCTGAACCCTCTATCAACGCACTCCTTGCGGACAATTCGACTGCACTCCTTGCAGGAATCTCTGGCTCAAATAGAGAAACAATTGAAACTCATTCCGTCACCCTCCTAGACTTCAATTCAACCATGAAATCATATACACAACACATAAAAGCAAATGTGTGACTGGAAGCAACCATTCATGAGCACATCAACATCAATACACAGAGAACAGACACAAAAAACCATGAATTTGAATCAATCTCTTCTATTAATTCAAGTATCGGTACATGGGTGTTCTTACACATCTCTCTACATGATATTGCTCTAATGCTCCAGAATTCTCTCTCTAATACAAATGCACAATGAGGGTGTCTATATCCTGTTTCCCTCTTGTGCTCTAAAGCTATCAAATCTAAAATTAAATTTCTATCTACCTGCATTAACTATTTTAAATGTCGTCCATCTACTAAGGATGAGAGCTATCCACTCAAGGTCCATTTACAATATACAAAGTGCGCTTCATATTAATGGTTCATTTAAGATCGCGCAACAATCCCAAAGTGTTTTCAAAATTTGTGCTGGCTTGTCCAGCTGTCTTCCGCTTCCGCGCTGACTCGCTTGATGTGTTGATGATGCTCCTACATCATTCTGCTAGATCAGATGATGGAGGTCAAATGCTAATCAATGATCCATGTTGATTTTGGACTTTCAGGTTCATGGGAACTAACGATTCTCAACCCACTAAAAACCACCATACCAACAAGGTGACGCATGGTATTTCCACAAGTGTTTTGGAAGATTCTGGTAATATTCAAAACTTCTTTTTAAACCTCTAATGCCACTTATGGAATTAAAGCTCACCACCTTGCTCATGTGGCTCCCACATCACCTATGATCATGTCTCCATACACTACATACCTCAAACATTTTCATCGTGGACCTTCCACTATGGCATTCCATGTCACCACTGTAAAATCTCCTAATATGTGGCCTCCACATCATCCTTGATGTCACTGTATGCAAAATACCTAAATTTTCCAAAAAATTTAAAAAATGCATATTTTCAAAATTTCTTCATGGCTGCCATGGAAGATCCATAATTACCTTCATATTCCCAATTCCAATTCTCCAAAAAACCAATTACTTCCATGCTCAATTGTTTGACATTTCTAGGCATGAATTCCTCTTGATTTCACTCGAAAATTTGGGATTTTCACCCAATTTCTCCATGGCTACCGAGAAATTTGCAAATTCATCCAATTTTAGGACTTAATTTACCCATTCATAGGTTTAAAAATAGGCATTTTAACTCCTCTATACAAATTTCTCAAAATTGTTGGCAAATTGCCAAACTTTTCCTTGGAAAATTTTAACAAACACATTGAAAACATCCTCTAAAATTAAGCATGCAATTTCATCTTCTATGTGTTGACTCTAGCCCATGTAGACTTGGTTTTGAACACATGGATCCGATACCACATTGTACCACAACCCAAAATCACTTATGCGCATATGTTGAACTAAAACCCAACTTCTGTCCATTAACAAATTTCAAAAATTATTTAAAATATTACCCATTAAAAACTTTGATACCAAAAATTAATTATTTTTATCCTTACTAAAGGCTCATATAAATTGATATTAAACTATGATTCCCTTTAATATCACACCTAGACCCTTGTATAGGATTCTAATACCAACATTATTAATATGCCCTACCTATGAGATAATTATACAATCCTAACAATATATAATCCATGCATAAATATATAGAATTATAACACAACATAATTAACATAAATAACCACACACAAATCATCATAAACACATAAAATAATAGTTATCGTTTAAGGAAAATCACCAACTGGCTACGGATCTCAGACATTTATCCCAACCATAGACTCGGTTGTTCATTCACTCTCAATAGTAGGTCACCTCTGAGCTGAGGCTATGACTCCACAAGAGCAAAGGTTACTTAAGACAAACTAAGGTCTGAAAAAAAATACAACAACTCATGAAAAGTCCAATGACACCAACTGTAGGACTAGTTACACCCCACAATCTCTCATTCCCCATATCGTGTCACACCCTAGGAAGTGTACCCCTTAATTAATCCACAGTCCTTCAGTTGTACCCCTTCCATTCTAAGGCTCCAACAATAGGTCAGCTAGAAAGTCTTTGAGCTCTATGGAACTTGGAACAAAAGACTACTCTCAAGTCGCTATCAACACCCACTATGCCAGCATATGGGGAAACATGTTTCCAACAATTATCTTAATCAAGAAAAATGATCAAAATGCTTGACAACATGCTTCTTCAAACCCAAACCATGAAGGATTTACAAGGTTATAATGGATTCCTTGCTCCCCCTCTTGAAGAAATGGTAAGAATGTGTTGGAAAACTGAGAGGGGGGGTGAATCAGTTGTTACCGTTCTTAAACAATTATGCTTCTTTTAAAATATTTACAAGGCACTCACTGATGATCACAATAATGCAGGGAAATAAATAATGGCACATTCAACATCAGTCACATATATGAGAAACATAGAGACAGATATTTCCCAAGGAAACCCATACAAGGTAAAAACCTCTTCTTCTTTATATGATAAGTATTATTGACATTATTTACATTATCATACATATGAGCACCAACTCATTGTGAGGCTACAACCTCTGTTTTGCAATCTGCAACTTGCTGAGAGTACCAACTCTCTATTTTTCTCTAGCACCCACTAGAAGGAAGCACCAACAACCTGGTTTCTCTAGCACCGAACTAGAAGGAAGCACCAACTCCCTGGTTTCTCTAGCACCAACTAGAAGGATGCACCAACTCCCTGTGTTCAAGCACCCACTTGAACCTCTAAGGACACCAGTCCTCCCTAGCACCTCACAACCACCCTGGATTATGAATATGAAACACTGAAACCTATTATAGTGATATAGTGTTCAATAACAACTTACCAGTCTCATCACTATTCTGGAAGATTTTGCTACTCAGACTTCGTCACTGTCTTCCAACATGCCTCCGCTACCCATTCTGTTATTCTACTTTTTATGCTCTGTGTTCCATGTCCATTCACTACACAGTTCTTCTTATGTTCTATTCAGCTGCTACACTCTGCTCCTTCTTCACACATGAATCATCTTCAACAACAACATCCATAGCAACTCCAACAACAACTACAACCGCATCTCTTCTCTGTACCATGTATATATAGATTCTGTGCACCTTGTGCATGCAATATTCTCCCTTTCTCTGCATTCTCACACCATGCCAATTTCCTCCACATCTCAAGTGCTCTACCTGATCATCATCACGACTCTTTAGCTTCTTTGGCAGTTCAACCCATTTGTCTATCATCACTAGGTGTTATGCCAAGATTCCTTTTTCTTTCTGGAAGTTGAGACTCTTCATATTCTCTGTTACAGTCGAGCTGATCCTTTTTGTTTCAGTTATGAGCTCCAACCCTCATCCAGCTGTCAATTTCCTCCACGAATCATCTTCATTTCACTGGAAGATTCCTTGTAACTCTTCAGCTCCTATGGATATCATACACAAGTCTCTTCACCTCCTCTGGTAGAAACCATTAATGGTTTCTAGCAGTTACACTGTGAGGATCAACATTAGCCCTCCGATCGTGCTCATGTTCACCTCCACCATTGGATTAACTCTGATGGGTTCTTGCATTATTTACCCATTTCGCACTTTCGCAATTTGGAGATTCTGCGATGAGACATCTTGAGTCTCCATGTTGCGATCTCCAAAACTCCGAGACAGAGCTTTTCTGCGCTAGCTCCTTCCTTGATATGACCATGGCCATGACCAAGCACTTGTTCATAACGTGGTTTTCATGATTTCACATTTCTCCCTTTTCATTGATTCCGTTGTGAAGTTTCTCGACATTCCAAGTCGCGATCCCCAAAATTCCGGAAATGAGCTTGTCTGCACATACTCTTCTCTTCAGCTCTTTAATGGTGTGACCACCGAATGATACCACAAGCCTTAAAGTATTTCACAATTTCGTGTTTCGGCATTTCAGAACTCCTGTGGTTATGTTTCTTACCTCTCCAAGTTGCGATTTGCGAAACTCCGAAATGGATTCGGATCAACGGTCCAAAATCTTGGTGTATTGATGGTCCAGATCTTATCGTGAGTTCACATCTCACAATTCGTGTGATTGAGGTTCTCATCACTCCAAGTTGCGATAGGTGAAGCTCCGAGATGGAGCTTAGATCAACGGTCCACGTTCTTGATGATCCATCAGTCCTGATCTTTTCGTGATCTCACATCTCATTGTTCCTTATATGGAGGTTCTCGTCACTCCAAGTCGCGATAGGTGAGACTCCGAGATGGAGCTGGATCAATGGTCCAGAACAAACCTCGATCTGACGGCTAAGATAGTTTTGCGATTTCTCATATCGCGAATTCGAGAGGTTAGGGAACCCCATTCCTTTGAATTTCCAGTCAGCGACATGAGGATCTTTTTCCACGTGTCCTATGATTCAATAGTCCAGATTTGATCTTGATTCAACAACTCAGATCATATCGTGATTTCACATATTGAGATTTTGACATTCTTGTTGCAAAGTGTTTCGACACTCCAACTTCCGGTACCTGAAACCCCGATAGCCAAAACTCTGAAATGGAGTTGGACCACTGCTTCAATCTTGCACTTTAAAGAACATGCAGGTTCTTCCTAATCCAATTATGGTTAGAACCTGTGCTCGAATCTAACGCCAAAGATCTGTCCTCCATCTTTGCGCTCCTCCTGTCTGGATTTAGATCTGATAGTCATCGGGAATTCTGAATGGGATCCAACGATCAATTTCACTTCTCTGCCCGATCTTACGCATCCTCCTTACTTAGAAGAATTTATAAGTTTCAAAGGCCTCGACCTTTGATCCGCCTGAGATCCTAAGTACGCTATCTCTCTTGAGATTTGGCAATGAGTTAACCTCGTCCCTGGTGCACACCTATGCATTGCGTGCAACTCTGTGCTAATCCTCCTTAGCTTATGTTGTTCCTGTTTTTCCATCGATGCACACTCTGATCTTTCCATCAATGATAAGAACACACTGTCTATTAAACATGCCAACAATCTCCCCCTTTGGCATTGATGGCAACAAAGGCACCCCTATTCTTTTCACCCCCTTTGACATCAATGTCAAAGAAAACATGCTCTCCCTAAGTTGTTGCATTAATTTTAGGAGGTATCAGATATGCAACCAATACAGGACTCCCCCTAACAGGATGGAATCTCTTAGATGTGAGACGGGATGACACCCAGCTTCTGTATGAGATATTCAAATGGTGTCTTGGCTAGGGGTTTAGTAAATATGTCTGCAATTTGTTCTATAGTGGGAATGTAATGGACCTAAACAATCTGATTGGTGACCATCTCTCTCAAAAAATGATATTTTATGGGAATATTCTTGGTCTTGGAGTGGAAGATAGGATTTTCAAACACACTGATGGCACTAGTGTTATCACAATGAATTGGGATCGGTGCAGTGTATTTTACCTCCAAGTCTGCAAGTGTTTGAATCATCCATAATACCTGAGTGCAACAGGTAGCAACAACAATGTACTCTACCTCTGTGGTTGATAAAGAAATGGAAACTTTCTTTTTACTAAGCCAGGCTACTAAGGAGTCACCCAGGAAGAATGCTCCTCCACTGGTGCTTTTTCTCTCATCAACATAGTTTGCCCAATCTGCATCTGAATAAGAACTCAGTTGAAGATTTTGATTTCTAGGATACCATAGACCATAAGTCATTGTTTCTTTCAAATACCTGAATATCCTTTTGACAACTTGCAAATGACTCTGTTTAGGTGCAGCATGATATCTTCCTACCATTCCTACAACATGCATTATGTCTGGAAGAGATGCTGTGATGTACATCAGGTTGCCTATCATTGATCGATATGACCTTTGATCAACATCAGGTGAATCATCATCCTTGCTTAATTTACATCCAGTTACCATAGGTGTACCCATAGTTTTAGAATCTTCCATTGGAAACCTTTTCAGCATTTCTCTTAGATATTTTTCTTGAGAAATGAGCATCCCTTCGGATCTCTGAGTAATTTGCAGACCAAGAAAAAATGACAGTTCTCCTATCATAGATATTTCAAATTCAGACTCCATGGCAGAAGCAAACCATTATACCAATGAATCCTTATTACATCCAAAGATGATGTCATCTACATAGACCAATACGATGAGCAAATCATTATCCTCTGTTTTAATATACAGATTGATGTCAGTTGTTCCTCTCTTGAACCCTTTGTCTTTGAGATACTTATCCAGTCTGTGATACCAGGCTCGAGGGGCTTGTTTTAAACCATATAAAGCTTTCTTCAACTTGCATACTAAGTTAGGGCTATTAGACAGTTTGAAACCCTCCGGTTGTTCCATATAGACTTCTTCACTTAAATCTCCATTTAGAAAGGCTGACTTGACATCCATTTGGTAGACTTTAAACCTTTTATGACAAGCATAGGCAAGAAACATTCTGATAGCTTCTAATCTTGCTACGGGCGCAAATGTTTCATCAAAATCCAATCCTTCTATCTGAGCATAGCCTTTATAGACTAACCTTTCTTTGTTCCTGATAACGTTTCCTTGCTCGTTCAACTTATTCTTAAATATCCATTTGGAGCCAATGACATTTTTACCTTCAGGTCTTTGAACCATCTCCCATGTATTGTTTTTCTCAATTTGATCAAATTCTTCATTCATTTCTTTAACCCAGTGGTCATATTTGTTGGCTTCATTAAAATTCTTGTGTTCCATCATGGATATGAAGGCTATATGAGATTGTTCCATGTTTTTTATTAGCTTTCTCCTGGTTTGTACACCTTTGTCTTTTTCTCCAATTATCTGACTTGCAGGATGATTCTTTTGAATGATTCTGGAGGAGGAATTTGTAGTTGCCTATTGATTTGTGTTTGTCTGAGTGTCTGAGTCTTCATCTGATTCAGAGTCTTCATTTTCTGATTCTTGGACCTGTGCATCTTCAACTTTAGCTGTGTCTTCTATAGAAGACTCATTATTGTACACATCTCTTGCTGGGATTCCTTCATCAATTTTTACATCAATACAGTCAACCATTTTATGCAACCTCTTATTATAGCATCTATATCCTTTACTATTTGTAGCATACCCTAAGAAGATACCTTCATCATCCCTGTCATCATATTTGCCAAGGTTCTCATCATTATTCTTTATGTAGAATTTACTCCCAAAGACTCTGAAGTGTTTGATTGAGGCAGGTCTTCCAAACCATAATTCATAAGGTGTCTTGTCACTTTGTGGTCTGAGGTGGGATTTGTTAAGCACATGGACTGGCGTGTGTATTTCTTCTACCTAGTAGGTTTGACCAATGTTCTTCTCATTCATCATTGTCCTGGCCATTTTCTGCACTGTTCTGTTTTGCCTCTCAACAACTCCATTTTTTTATGGAGTTCTTGGGATTGTGTATTCTCTCTTGATCCCATGTTCATAACAGAATTCCTTGAAGTCTCTTGACATAAAATCTCCTCCTCGATCTGATCTTACTTCCTTTAACCTCTTGCCTGTTTGAGTCTCTGTTAAAGCCTTAAATATTTTAAACTTCTCAAATGCTTCAACTTTTTCTTTGAGAAAGGCAACCCAAGTAAGTCTGGAGTAATCATTGATAATCAACATGACGTAGTTTTCTTTCCCTATGCATTCCTGTCTTGATGGTCCACATAAATCCATATGAACTAGTTGGAGTGGTTTCTCTGTTGAAGTAAATCTCTTAGACTTAAACTGTGTCCTGTTTTTCTTCCCTACTTGATAGGGTTTACACATTGAATCTTGGGGATTTGATATTCTCGGAAGATCTTTTACTGCCTTGAGGTTTTTGAGTTTGATTAAGTGGTCAAAGTTTAGATGTCCAAGTCTCCTATGCCATAACCAGCGTTCATCATGTTTTCTTAGATGATATTCTTCTCTATTTTCTTTCAGCACATATACATTATTTTCTGTCCTTATGCCTTTGGCCACCACTTGTCTTGAGTTTACAGACTTTATCTTGTAGTCCTTGGACATGAACAACACTTCGCATCCTCTGTCACACATTTGACTTACACTGAGTAGATTATGTTTTAGCCCATCCACAAGTAGAACATATTGGGCTTTTCCTTTTCCATTACTTAAGCTCACCATCCCTTTGCCCTTTATTTTCCCTAGAGCATCATTTCCAAAGGTTACGTTTCCTGATTTTCCTTCACTTAGAGATAGAAACTTGCCTTTGTCTCCCGTCATGTGTTTGGAGCATCCACTATCTATATACCACAGGTTCATTTTTCTTTGAGTAGACAACACTAATCCACACTTGTCACTTTCCTTCTTCTTCCAAAACTTGACATTTTCAGCAGGATATTTCGAATCTGGTTCATATTCCCTTAAACGACAATCAATAGATTTTTGTCCATAGTTATGACAGATGTAGCATTCAATCTCATTTTTCAATAGGTCAAACTTATTGGTGCAGCATTGTCTACTCATTGACTGTTGATTATTTCTTGACCTCTTTAGTTGTATGTCCCTGGACTTAATTTGGCAATTGGAAATCAGTAAAGGTTTGTTACTTGGCTGGATCATTCTTTGTTGTGGCAAGTATTTATTCCTTTGAAATCTTAATTGCTCATGTCTAAGTCTTAAGGAGAAATTTACAGCTTTGTGACGAAATTTAGCACAGTAGAAACAATAGCCATAGAAAAATTCTTTGTACCTGGAAAATGGTTGTCTTCTTTGAGAAAATCGATTTCTTCTAGGTTGATGACGTCGGTCAGCAGTGAGCACATTACTTCTTTGTTCTACAGATTTAGATCTGGCATCTTTTACCTTACTCAACCTGCAGGGCTGATTGTCTTCCTTTGTTTCTGCAGGATTGTTATTGTCATTGGTTGTACTTTTGACAAACTTGATGGGTTCTTCATTTCTTGGCTTACCACTGTTTGATCCCTCTTCATACCCCAAGCTAGTTTTCAACTTTGGATTCCTTTGTTGATTCAGAATAGTGGCCAGTCCTTTTGAGGCTTTGATACTTGACAGATTCTAATTATACAAGGCTTGAAACTTCTCCATTTCTTTCCTTGTTTTCACTACTTCTTGTTCCACTGCTCACATCTTGCCTTTTTTCTGATAACTGCTGTTTCAGAATCTCTTTGATTTTATTTTCCTTTTCCAATTCTACTTTTAGTAGGACAAGGTCTTCATCAGGTTATTTATTGTCTTTCTCGAACTGTATCAACAATTGTCTTTGCTTTCTGTTCTTGATTCTTAGTCTATCAATCTCTTCCAGTGCACTGATCAATTCTCCTTCCATGTCAACCACAGCTTCTTCTTCATCACTCCCTGTGCTTTTATTATCATAATCCTCTTTGTCCATAAGTATGAAGTCATTTAGTTTATCTTCAATAGAGGAGTCATTTTCTTCATCATCTGAAGGATAATCATCATTGTTTACACACAAAATTTTCTTCTTAAAGTTTTTCTCTTTAAAGAAATTTATGTGTTTTTACTTCTCCTCATCATCACATGTCTGATCCTTTCCTTTGTGGGGACATTTATTTGCAAAATGACCTATCCTACCACAGTTGAAACATTTGAAAGGCAATTTACCTTTGTATTTGTCTGATCCCTTCTTCAGTCTCTTCACAAATTTTTCTTCAATTTCATCGGGCTCAAAATCCTCATTCTTGTCTTCTTTAAATGATGCTTCTTTGGAGGTAGGTTTATCTTTAACTATTCTTATTTCATATGCAGTCAATGTTCCTAGTAGTTGATCAAATTCCAAGTTTTTTAGATCATTAAGTTCTTCTATAGCAGAGACCTTCGGGTTGAACCTCTCTGGGAGAGTTCTCAAGATTTTCTGAACTAAAGAAGGTTCATCAATTGTTTCACCAAGTGCCTTCATTGCATTTACCATTTATTCTACTCTTAGAAAGTATTTTCCAATAGTTTCATCTTCCTTCATCTTTAGATGTTCAAACTGTATTCTGTAGGTTTGAAGCTTTGCATCCTTTACCTTCTCATTACCCTCATAGATGCTAATGAGGTTGTCCCACATTTCTTTGGCAGTTCCTAGGTGCATAACTTTTACGAATTTTTCTTCTGCAAGCCCACTCAAGATAACATTCATAGCCTTAGCGTTGAAGCTAAATTCTAGTTTGTCATCCTTATTAGCTAGCACAACTGGCTTTACATAACTAGTATCTACCACATCCCAGACATCTGCACCTAACGACATTATGTAGGTTCTCATTCTAACTTTCCAGAGGGAAAAGTTTGTTCCATTGAACAGAGGGGCCTTATTGGTTGAATTTCCTTCATGGCTTGACATGTTTAAGCTCTAGGATCTACCCTTAGATAAAAGGGGCTAGCTCTGATACCAATTGTTGGACAACTGAGAGGGGGGGTGAATCAATTGTTACCATGCTTAAGCAATTATGCTTCTTTTAAAATATTTACAAGGCACTCAATGATGATCAAAATAATGCAGGGAAATAAACAATGTCACATTTAGCATCAGTCACATATATGAGAAACAAAGAGACATATATTTCTTTATATGATAAGTATTATTTACATTCTTTACATTATCATACATATGAGCACTAAATCATTGTGAGGATACAACCTCTATTTTGTAAGATGCAACTTGCTGAGAGTACCAACTCTCTGTTTTTCTCTAGCACGCACTAGAAGGAAGCACCAACTCCCTAGTTTCTCTAGCACCAAACTAGAAGGAAGCACCAACTCCCTGGTTTCTCTAGAACCAACTAGAAAGAAGCACCAACTCCCTATGTTCAAGCACCCACTTGAACCTCTAAGGACACCAGTACTTCCTAGCACCTCCCAACCACCCTGGATTATGAATATGAAACATTGAAACCTATTACAGTGATATAGTGTTCAATAACAACTTACTAGTCTCATCACTGTTCTGCAAGATTTTGCTACTCAGACTTCCTCACTGTCTTCTATCATGCCTACGCTACCCATTATGTTCTTCTTCTTTTTATGCTCTGTGCACCATGTCCATTCACTGCACCGTTCTTTTTCTATTCTATTTAGCTCCTGCACTCTGCTCCTTCTTCACGCATGAATCATCTTCAACAACAACATCCAAAACAACTCCAGCAGCTACTACAACTGCATCTCTTCTCTGTACCGTGTATATATAGATTTTGTGCACCTTGTGCATGCAATATTCACCCTTCCTCTGCATGCTCACACCGTGAAAATTTCCTCTTCATCTCAAGTTCTTTTCCTGATCATCATCGCGACTCTTCATCTTCTCTAGCAATTCAACTCTTGTGTTTGTCATCACTAGGTTTTATGCTGAGATTCCTTTTTCTCTCTGGCAGTTGAGACTCTTCGTCTTCTCTTTTACAGTCGATCTCATCCTTTCTATTTTAGTTATGAGCTCCAACCCTCATCCAACTGTCAATTTCCTCCACGAATCGTCTTCATTCCACTGGCAGATTCCTTGTAACTCTTCAGCTCCTCTATAAATCACACAGAAGTCTCTTCTCCTCCTCTGGTAGAAACCATCAATGGTTTCTAGAAGCACTTTGAGGATCAACATTAGCCTTTCGATCATTCTCATGTTCACCTCCACCGTTGGATTAACTCTGATGGGTTCTTCCGTTATTTACCCGTTTCTCACTTTCGCAATTCGGAGATTCTGCGATGAGACATCTTGAGTCTCCATGTTGTGATCTTTGAAACTCTAAGACGAATCTTTTCTGCATTAGATCCTTCCTTCATATGACCATTGTTGAAGGAAAATCTCCCTGTAGACAGGTAGATCTCCTCAAAGAGCTAGACTCTTAACTCTAAGATAAAAAGTTCTTATCATGGTCACTGACTTCCTTTTAGATCTAGGTGGACTAGTGTGTGAGAAGGAAGGAGAAAAGAAGTACCTTTTACCGGTGTTTTTCCCTACACGCTCTGAGTTGAGCTCCAATATTTCGCTCCTCGATAAATCCTATAGACAAACAAAGTACGACTACTTCCTACTCTATCAATATTAGTCTGAAATAGGTCTATCTATTAAAGAGACAAATTCATGTGAGATTTAACATGAATTAGAAAGAAACAGGCCAAGAAAATTATATTAATGAGGACAAAACATTGCTTACGGCCATAGATGAATTGCAGCAGTTTCATCAAGTCCTCCTTGTCTACCCCTTTCTCAAAAGATCCACAATCTAAATGATGATAGCTTCACTGATTGCTCCCTATGAGATCATCGATCTCTTTCCTCCAAAATATCTTTGTTCCAACACCACTTATAAGATCATAAGTTTGGTGTGATTCTCCCTTTTCAGTTCCCTTTCACCATTAGAAAGCTTGCTTATATAGCCTTGGAGAGGCTCAAAAACTTGAGATATCCTTAGGGAAGTTGAGGATTTGTCTCCATCAGTTGAGGATCTACCCTAAGATCATGGCTAGACTAGGGATTTGAGCTCAACTTCCTTCTAAGAATGAAAATATCCTTCCCCCACCCATCTCAACATCTCAATTGCTGCCTAAAATAGGTAGCGCTCCCTTAAAAGGACCATCATAGCACTGTAGCGCTCCCTAGTAGTGTTTAGGGGGGTGCCAATGCTCTTAAAGACACCAATGCTCCCTCAAAAGGGACAAAAGAGATTTATAACGCTCCCATATAGTGTAAGGGGGAGCGCTAGTGCTCCTAGAAGAGGTATAGAGGAGCGCTCTCCTCCAAAACTCAGTTTTTGAGGTGCTTTCAGATGGAAAAAGGTTTGTGAGCCTGCTGACTCATTTCTCCTCTTCCAAATCAAATGTTTGAGGTGTTTCAAGTGTCCTTCTCATGTCATTATAGGCACGACATAGGCATCATGGCAACATTCTTTCTTTAACACTTGCGACACTTGTGAGAAAAATGCGACACTTGCAACCTTTGTAATGACGACACTTGCGACAATATCAAATTGAGTATTTTTTATGTGTAACAGATTGCCCCCCAAAGTATGAAGTTAGAAGATAGGAACTGATAACTGAAATGCTTTGTAGACTTTCAAGCAAGGGTATAGACGCAGAGAACTTGAAAGAAGCTGCACACAAACATCCAACAAATATTATGACATGTTTCAAACCCAAGGCAGGCATACCTATGCTTGGGTGATCAAGACTTGCAAGATATGGCCGCCATAAAATACACTGCAGATCCATAATTGTATTGGTAAAAAGGTAGAGCCACTGAAAATACACTGTGGATCTATACTCTCATGATCTGAACTAATCGTAGCCACAAATTATACACAGTGTATCTACGAGATGACAAGACATAGCCACGACCAATACAAAGTGGATCTATGTGACAATATATGTGCCATTGTTCAAGAGAAACTCCTTCGCAACCTTGGACAAGTATGTATCAGAGTGATGGCTCAACCCAAGGTCTTCTTACCGATCCCGATGTAGTACAAATATAACCAAGTGAATAGATGTCCTGATGTCGAACATGGTAGAAACCACTTGATTACCGGTCAATGATGTAAACCATTAACAAGCACGAGGGAGATCACCATTAATGCCAATGATTCCCAAGGTACTCTAGTACATTCCAATGAATGTGAATGGATGAGCTAGAGTCGAACATATGTGGAATCATATGATCAGAAGTCAATGATGTAAACCTACTGTCGAATATGAGGAGGCCTTCCATTGAGGCATGCAGGTCCCAAAGTACTAACTGGTTTCTAAGTCTAGTTCCTGTATAATGTGTTGAAATCGATAGGAATAGACTCATCGAAGGAGGGCCTTGATGCATCCCCCATCAACGACACGAAACAAACACAGAGATATAATTGGTAGATCAAATGAACATGGACTGACACGGGTATTGAGGAAATATATTTGTGATGGATGACTCTCAAGGTGAATACTTCCCTTGAACACTGAGACATGCCAACAGAAAGATGACATGGACCAAAACTTGATGATGCAGTGGATACTGTGACTTACGTCAGGTGAACCAAAGGAGCGAAAGAAACTCCAAGGATTGGCTCAGTGTAGAGGTTCAACGGATTATAATGCATGCAGATGACAAAGTGTTGTGTTCAAGGGCGACTCTAAGAATTACTTGGTAAAGTTCTCAAGAGACTGCTTGGCTTGCTTCTTTCAAATTTCCCCACATCCAGATAGACGAGTACCTCTTTTTGATTTAATGAGCTCAAGGAGGATAAAACATGCTCGATATAACTCACCTTCGGTAAGTTCCTCTTCCTCTTTTTAATGAACTGGAAGAAGTAAGGGTTCGGTCCCATATGGGCCTGTCAATGTTTTGTTTAGCGAGTCTAGAGACAAAAAACTCGAAGGTTTTTCATGATTATAGAGTCTAGAAAAACACTTAAAAGAGAACTCTCTCAGTTCCGTTTTCGTAAAGTAGTCTGACGAGACCAAAAAAGAGATAAACTATCGCTCAACAAACGTTTTCTTCAAATACTTTAACGAGCGTGAAGAGAACAAGGTCGCTCGGTAATCTTTTCATATTTAGAGAGTCTGAAAAGAACTTAAAGATGACTCCAATGTTGTCCCTTTTCGTAATGTTAGTCTCGCGAGGCCGAAAAAGAGATAAATCATCACTCGAAAGATGCCCTTTCAAACCGTTTAACGAGTGGGAAAGAAAGCAATATCACTCGACAATATTTTCATGTTGAGAGAGTATGAAAAGAGGTTAAAGGAGACTCCAGGGGGTTCCTTTTTCATGAATCCATACAGGTCCGAAAAAGAGATAAAAGTCTACCCGGATGCATTCTCATGTATTTACGAGCACGAGAAAGAACAAAGACTAAGCTCAGTATGCCCCCATCTTGAAAGCTAGTGTCTTAACTCCAAAAATATCATCAAAGGCTGGAGACATGCCCTCCAAGCTTCGATTCATTCACTGGATCGAAGGTTGTCACCAATTTCTCTAGTAGATGAGAAAAAAGAGAAGGGTGGATGAAAATAAGGTTCAAGAGAGGTGACTGTTTCATTTTTTAACGAGCATGACACAGGAAAAGAACGATGCTCAAGGCCTCTGTTTCATTTTTTAACAAGATTTCTACAGAGAAGAGAAACTATGCTCATGGTCGCTTCTTGATCATGGCTTCCAAGAGGATAACGCTCTGGAAGGATACCATGTCAAGGGACAAAACTCGGTCATGGCTTCCAAGAGATCTTCGCCGGATGGAAGATAATCACTCTAGAAGGAACACATGTCGAGGGTCACAATAGGAGTAAGGAGATCAGGCTCCAATAATCCTACCGAATAAATCACCATGTCAACTACTGGATCTAAATCATCAAAAGTTGAAGTCATTGGAGACAACGCCACATAATTGACATGTGGTGGGGGCGATACTGTCTGCATATAAGAACCACTTAGGGAGGTAACCCAGTCAGGGTCGATGAATGAAATTTGATCAATAGTCACAATTCTTCCATTGTGAGGGAAAGATATCACACGGAAAAGAGTGGATACAACATCTTTCATGGCATAGACATAATCCCGCCCGAGGAGTAAAGCGAAATCCAAGGGGTCTCGGACTACCATGACATCGATAAAGACAATTTTTCCTCCCAAAGTTACAGGAAACTGAGGAAGGATCCCTAAAGGTTGACTAGTTCTTCTGTTAAAAGCTAACAGATTCTGTGTAAGCGGTGCAAGCTGCGGACAAACCAAAGTGTACCAAGCAACAGAAGACAAAATACTAATGGATGCACCTTCATCTATCAGTGTTTGAGGAATGTCCCGACCACAAACCTGTACTGTAATCTGGAAAGGAATGTGGTAGGGAAGACGAGGTCTAGTTAGCACACCCCAATCAAAAAGGATGGCCTCATTACTTGGAGGGGGTTTCACAGGAGAAGGATGAATGCCCCACGGTACGGTAGAGTCTGTATTAATGAGAAAAACATGGGCAGTATCGGGTTTACTCTCTAGAAGGGGAGTAGGATTGACCGATGATTGGAACAGATCAACCAATGGTGGACTTGGATAGAGAACTTTATCACTCTTCAGAGGAAGAGTGGGATTGACCGAGGAAGGGACTGGGTCAGTCACTTTGACATTCCTCAATGGAGGAATGGGATCGACTGATGGTGAAACTGGATCAACCACTTTGGCACTCTTTAGAGGAAGAGTGGCACTGACCGAGGAAGGGACTGGATCAGTCACTTTGACATTCCTCAATGGAGGAATGGGATCGACCGATGGAGAAACTGGATCAACCACTTGAGTTTCATTCTCCAAGGGAAGAATGGGGTCGACGGGTGGAAACATATCGACCTCTTTAGTGTCAATATCTAACGGGAGAGTGGGATCAACAAGAGGATGAAAATAAATTGACCACTTCGGTGTCACTCTTTTGATGAAGAGTGGGGCTGATTGATGAAGAAACTAGATCAGTTACTTGGGTTCATGGTTCAATCGAGGAGGAAACTAGATTGACCACCTGATCAATCGGACTGACCGGGGATGGAACCGGATTGACCAGTCCATCAACCAATGATGGGTCAGAGGAAACCTTACGATAACCTTTTGGAAGTTGAATTTTTTCCAAAAGAGAAGAAGCCTCGTCCATGCGAGGACAAAGGTGAGAGTAATGATTACCTTTACATAACATGCAAGGGAACTTGACATTTTGCTTCTTCTTACCAACTTGAACATCACTAGTTGATGGAGTATCATTGACATGACTGACATAGGCCGATGACGTGGAGGACCACATTTCTAAGACCTGGGTAAGGCCGGGGCAATCCCTCAGAAAGTGGTCACCCTTATAAAGGCTGCAACGGAATTTGGGTTTCAGATTCTTCATTTTAATCTTGTTGACCTCATCAACACTCCCAGTACTATTAACAATAACTGGTTTCTTAGAGCCAACATTTGATGTTGTTGGGGCCTTTGTCCTTTTCGGGTTCTTATTCTTCTTCTCTTTCCATTTCTTCTTCTTCTGATCAACCTGGTTACTTGCTTTAGAGATTTCACTAGGCGAAGAAGGATAATGGAAGAAGACTTGATAGACGAAGAAGGTGAAAAGTTGACGTGAGGTTGATGTGTGGGTGGTGTACCGACATCTAAAGTATTAGGTGCAGTTGAAACATTGGAAGGATTTGGGATCACCGGAGTGCGGAACAACCAAACTGGTAATCCGATAGTGAGTCCTGGAAGACTCAGTGTGGCAACATATGGAGGACCAAAGTTTCCAAATGAAGGAAAGGTATAAGGTTCCCTAGGAGAAGGGGTTCCTCCATTGGTACTCCCAGGATTCGATGCCATTAACACTGACTCGACCTAAGTAAAACAAACAACACACACTATGAATCTGAGAAGAAATCAATCAAACAAACCTTCCTATGATGAAACCACTAGTTGGTGATGAAATCCAACGTCGCAAGATCAAAATAGGAAGGGGCAGGAATAGAGAGGGTGGATCAGTTACGTTGGCGACCTGCTTAACAAAATTATGCCTTGGTGCAAGCTTCCACGCAGTAATTGTGGATTTACCCTCCAAGGAGCCCGAGTGAGTTTGACCAACGTCTGTTCCAGGTATAGTGAGACTTCCATTCACTGTCACCTTGTGTGATACCCTAAAGATTGTGGCTACTAAGGTCACCAACTCGTAGTCAGCCCCTGGGCGGGTACAGTCGACAGTCCAGTCGAAATGTATGGGCAAGATAACAAGTCTGAAATCAACTTGAAAGGCTCCCACACATAATCATGGGTATACCTTCCAGTGACCCCCAATATATGATCTGACCACTAGAAACAGTTGAACCACAGAGGGATAATCTCCGTAACTGACCCGAATGCGACCTCGTGCGTAACCCCTGTGTGAGAGGGGGATCCCAGCAAGCCAATACAACAATTGGATTTGAATCTCCCTACCGCAAGATACTAAGTTTGTTTGATAGCTTTGGAAAGTTATCCTTTCAACCTATTCCAAATCCCTACACCTTAAACTAATGTAGGCTTGCTAACAAAGATGTAAAAAGTCTGATAAATTTTAGTTAATCATTGATTTTAATGGTTGTTGTTTACTCAGAGGGTGTACAAAAGTGAAACTGATGGAATGATGACTCAATCCACAAAAATATGCATGAAATATGATAAGCAATCGTTTCTTTTCAATGAATACCTATTTAAGGGAAAGAGGAAGAGTCGTTTTCACTATCAAACACTTGATAAGGAATGCCCTCAATTAATTTTGTTCTCAATCAGATCCAACATGATGCTACAACATTTCAGAAATGCAAACTAATCACTAAAATGTACTTTTGTCGTTTGTATTTGAATGATAATCAATTCAATGCAAAATTTCTCCTGCCAACTACCCTTTCAGATCGAGGAGATTCAGACAAGAAAATCCAGATTTCGCACAAACAACACACCCTTTTGCAATCAAACAAGAGAAATAAAATAAAAAAACGCAAAAGGAAGGAGAAAGAGATTGGATCATATGACCTCAAAGAACCAAGTGAGAAGAGTTACAGACTTCAGATGTCCTTCACTAGAGTTCTCGCTCAGTCGGATAGGAGAGAAGAAAGCAGTAGATTGATTTCAAACTCTTAACAACAAAAACTCAAAAATAAGGGAGAAGGGCACAAAATATGAACAATAAGGTGTTTACTTCGCAGGAGGAAGCATATAAAAGGTCAAAATAAGAAGAATTGAATCACAAAGCAGCTCAGCAAGTGAAGAAACAGGGTTTGGACCTCCAAAAAATGCAATTTTTAAAGAGATTTTGGGCAAAAAAGTGTTGGTGCTCTGGTATAAAGGCCACCAGAGTGTTATAAAGCTATGTCTAACATTTCCATGGAGTTATGGTGCTCTACTAACATGGCCAAGGGGGCGCTAGGCTCACAAAACTCATAAAAAATTCCAAAAACTCAAAATTTCAATCAAATTTTGATAGGTAAGCTGAATGTGATGGGGTGAAGAGTCAATCAGCAAGCACAATCAGATATAAAGGGGTGAACAAGATCTAAGAAAACAAAAGGTAGATCTCCTCAAAGGGAAAGACAAGGTCTATGAGGAGAAATCAAAACCAAAAAGTTTTGATTCGAGACTCCCCAATAGAGTCGCCAATTTCTGTTGAAGGAAAATCTCCCTACGGACAGGTAGATCTCCTCAAAGAGATAGACTCTTAACTCTAAGATGGAAAGTGCTTATCATGGTCACTGACTTCCTTTTAGATCTAGGTGGGCTAGTGTGTGAGAAGGAAGGATAAAAGAAGTACCTTTTATCGATGTTTGTCCCTGCACGCTCCGAGTTGAGCTCCAATCTTTCGCTCCTCGATAAATCCTATAGACAAACAAAGTACGACTACTTCCTACTCTATCAAGATTAGTCCGAAATAGGTCTATCTATTAAAGAGACAAATTCATGTGAGATTGAACATGAATTATAAAGAAACAGGCCAAGCAAATTATATTAATGAGAACAAAACATTGCTTACATCCATAGATGAATTACAACAGTTTCGTCAAGTCCTCATTGTCTACCCATTTCTCAAAAGATCCACGATCCGAATGATGATAGCTTCATTGATTTCTCCCTAATTGATCATAGGTCTCTTGCCAATATATCTTTGTTCCAACACCACTTATAAGATCATAAGTTTGGTGTGATTCTCCCTTTTCAGTCCCCTTTCACCATTAGAAAGCTTGCTTATATAGCCTTGGAGAGGCTCAACAACTTGAGATATCCTTGGGGAAGTTGAGGATTTGTCTCCTTCAGTTGAGGATCTGTCCTAAGATCATGTCTTGACTAGGGATTCGAGCTCAACTACCTTCTAAGAATGAAAATATCCTTCCCCCACTTATCTCAACAACTCAACTGCTGCCTAAAATAGGTAACTCTCCCTTAAAAGGACCATCAGAGCATTGTAGCGCTCCCTAGTAGTGTTTAGGGGGCCGCCAATGCTCCTAAAGACACAATATATCCCTCAAAAGGGCCAAAGGAGCTTTAAAATGCTCCCAGACAGTGTAAGAGGGAGCGCCAACGCTCCTAGAAGAGGTATAGGGGAGCGCTCTCCTCCAAAACTCAGTTTTTGAGGTGCTTTCAGATGGCAAAAGGTTTGTGAGCCTGCTAACTCATTTCTCCTCTTCAAAATCAAATGTTTGAGGTGTTTCAAGTGTCCTTCTCATGTCATTATAGGCATGACATAGGCATCATGGCAGCATGCTTTCTTTAACACTTGTGACACTTGTGAGAAAAATGCGACGCTTGCGACCTTTGTAATGACGACACTTGAGACACTACCAAAGTGAGTATTTTTTATGTGTAACGACCATGGCCATGACGAAGCGCTTGTTCATAACGTTCTTTTCATGATTTTGCATTTCTCCCTTTTCGTTAATTCCGTTGTGAAGTTTCTCGACTTTCCAAGTTGTGATCCCTGAAACGCCGAAAAGGAGCTTGTCTGCATGTACTCTTCTCTTCAGCTCTTCGATGGTGTGACCATCGGCTGAGACCACAAGCCTTAAAGTATTTCACAATTTCGTGTTTTGACATTTCAGAACTCCTGTTGTTATGTTTCTTGCCTCTCCAAGTTGCGATTCACAAAACTTTGAAATGGAGTCGGATCAACGATCCAAAATCTTGGTGTATTGGTGGTCCAGATCTTATCGTGAGTTCGCATCTCGTGATTCCTGTGATGGAGGTTCTCATCACTCCAAGTCGCGATAGGTGAAGCTCCGAGATGGAGCTCAGATCAACGATCCACGTTCTTGATGATCCGACGGTCCTGATCTTTTCGTGGTCTCGCATCTTGTTGTTCCTTAGATGGAGGTTCTCGTCACCCCAAGTCGAGATAGGCGAGACTCCAAGATGGAGTTGGATCAACAGTCCAGAACAAACCTTGATCTGAAAGCTAAGATAGTTTTGTGATTTCGCATATTGCGAATTCAAGAGGTTAGGGAACCTTGTTCCTTTGACTTTCTAGTCAGCGACATGATGATCTTTTGCCACGTGTCCTATGATTTGACGATCTAGATATGATCTTGATTCAATGGATCAGATCATATCGTGATTTTGCATATCGCGATTTTGGCATTCTTATTGTAAAGTGTTTCGACACTCCAACTTCTGATACCCGAAACCCCGATAGAAGCCAAAACTCCAAAATGGAGTTAGACCACCGCTTCGATCTTGCACTTTAAAGAACGTGCAGGTTCTTCCTGATCCAAAAATGGTCGGACCCTATGCTTGGATCTAACGCCAAATATCTGTCCTCCATCTTTGCGTTCCTCCTATCTAGATTTAGATCTAAGGGTCATTGAGAATTCTGAATGGGATCCAACGATCAATGTCGCTTCTCTACCCGAGCTTGCGCATCCTCCTTACTTAGAAGAATTTCTAAGTGTCAAAGGCCTTGACCTTTGATCCACCTAAGATCATGAGTACGCTATCTCTCTTGAGCTTTGGTAATGAGTTAACCTCATCCCTGGTGCACACCTACACACTGTGTGCAACTCTGCACTAATCCTCCTTAGCTTACATTGTTCATGTTTTTCCATCGATGCACACTCTGATCTTGCCATCAATGACAAGCACACACTGTCTGTAAAACATGCCAACAGAATGATGGAATGTAATGGTAGAATGGATGAATTTTCCTCAAAAACCCAACATTATACTTGCATGTTCCTATGTTGACACATAGCACTCAAGGAAATACATTTTCCTCCACTTGGTAATTCATTCCACCACTTAGTAAATTAGGGTAAAATCATATCATAAATACTTATGAATTTAGAAATATATTATTATATTCCGTTGGCTAAAGCCACACATTAATTATCCCATTTTCCTTAAATCCTATCCCCCTTTCCCTCTCATGGAGTCCTATCCCCCCATACTCTTTCATTTTACTTGGTCTGTGACAATGATCTATTTTATTAATATATCCGAGTGTGACACAATTTACAAAGATAGGCTCCCGAGCCTTATATCACACAGAAAATCTAGGGCTAAACATATATATACATAGTCACTCTAGCCCAAACATCATGTTTCACCAACCTATAAAATATATGTACATTTAAAACTTGGGTTTCAACCTAGGGGTATTACAATTCTCAAAGGAAATGGATTGGATTCCAACAAATCTTGCTACAAACAAACATTTGATTATCATTCATATTTCTTGAGATTGTTGTCTGAGAGAGGGTTACTAAGGTTTATGAAGGGGAAAGAATGCTTGAGAATTGATTTCATCTTATTACTATTGTTATTCTATGCCAATAAAAATAGTATTATAATATAACAATCATCACTCCCCAAACCAGGTTGGTTGTCAATCCAATATCTGGATGATGTAACATAAGAATTTTTTCCATTCATGATCCCTCCATGAGTGTGAGCTATTGGGATTGCTTGACATGAGATTAAAAAATAAGTGAATAGAGAATTTTGCAGGAAATCATGGTCTAGTCCACCTATCTCATATTAGGGAGCTCCTCTCCTACTTTTTCTTCTTCTTTTTGTTATGCTTCTTCTTATTATTTTGTTGGAGACTTGCCACATCTAGTGCAAAAAATGGACTAACAAATCAACTAAATTCCTTCACTGATTTGGCATCAAAACGAATGGTCACAAAATTAAATGGAAGACTTAGCCTATATCAAATCAAATTTGTCTTATTAGGGGTTGGATTGAACAAAACTGCCAAATTTTTGAATTCTTCAACCATCGAATTTGATAACTATGTGACCATGTAATATTGATTCAATTCAATCAGAACTATCAATAAGTTAGATTAAAATAATTTTATCATATTCAATAGTTTAAAACTTTAAAGTCTTATTTTATTTGTATCATGCGTGATGAAGTTGATAATCAATCACAATAATTTTCTATCATCAATAGATCCATTAAAATATATTTACTTCCATTTATGTATCTTAATCAACATAATAGGCCTTGTGTAGAATAACAAGGATGAATAATATAGTTTTAGTGAAATGACACTCTATGGATTTGCAAATAATGAATCTTTCTTGGTCTCTTATCAGTCTATAATTCCTTCTCTTCAATGAAGAGGTGCAACACATGAGGGATGATAAATCTTTTCCACACCTTCTGCTTAGGTAAGATCATGCTATATTTTCATTCCAATTGTTCTTATTGAATACATTAATTCTAAAAATTATCCCATAAATCAATGTGCGCAAATAAAAAATCCACTGTTATGGATATCAAGTTGAAGCTACCACATTGAATGTAACCTCCTTTATCAAGAAATAATTGCAAAGTGTGCCTTTATGTAGTGGTTATGGATTTTACAATGGGTCCTCTCTTCTTCTTGTTTATTTTATGGATGGGAAAGCTTACAAAATATATTTTCCAACCAATGTGATCTAGGGAAGAGGGGCTAAAATTGTTTTCTCATAGTCATCTGACTAGTTTTCATAAGTTAGTAAAACATTTTCTCTATAACATTTTAAACTAATACTAACCCATAGATGTTGTCATAGACACATTTTTCAAGAAATTTTATATCACAATGTTAGGAATTTTGTGCAATATGAGGCATTTTTTGAAACTTTCCTAAATAAGTAAAACCAAGGTTATTTTGCAACCATGGAGCAATAGAATTGTTCATTATTGCATGGATTTGGTGTCTAGAGTATCTAATTAACATTCAATTCATCATATTTAGTGAATTTGATTTGTGTGAGTGAGATCCTATCATTATATTGCATGGATTGGGTCCATTACACATTAAATTAAAACCATAGCATCCTTATTGCTCTCTTTATTACTAATTTCGAAGAAATCTCTGATAATTTGATGCATTCATAGTTGTGTTTGTTATCTATGAGTAGCTAGATTGAGATAAATTTTCATTGCAGGTGATCATGCATAATGTTTCAGGCGTTTGTTTCAATTGATCAGAATAACTAAGTAATTTAAATGAATAGATTAAAATTAGCTTCAGGAATATCAAACAATGACTGGTTAGCAATGATATTTTGGTATTAGTTATGTGTCATTTTTTATAAATTTCATGTTTCAATTCCATGCAAATAATTGTCAGTTGATTGTTTTTTAAAATTAAGAGTCATTTGGTTTATTGAAGCTAAAAAAGAAAGATAAATTTCTCTCTAATTTTCTCATTTGTAGGAAACATGCCACCAATGAAGACCACCCTGAGACAACCTATCAAATCTTCTAAGGAAAACAAATAGACATGTGAAGCTTCACAAGAAAGTCCTATTATGGTCGAAGAAACTTTGTGGCCATAATGTAGATTCATGCATTAAAATATTCTTTCTTGTTTCCATTACACAACTATATTTAACCTACAACTAGAGTTCAAGTTGTGTTGCCGAGATGGAATGAATTTTCTATGAAGTTCAAGAATCGTAAATAAGTGGCAATGATACCACATAGTGATGTTGTTTTCAAGGAAACCGATGATAACATTTTCATGAATATATGAAGATCTCATTTACATTTTTCTGCAGACAAAGCATCTATATTTCCTTATATAGAAATAATTGAATGGGGCATAATCCATGCTAATTTCAAGAAACCCCTAATTGAGAATAATAAAGCTGATTGTGTAGGGTTTTTCTTAGCCAATGAAGTGGAAAAGTATTATAAAATTCTAGCATTAGAAGTCATGTATCAATGGAGGGTATGGTCACTGAGTGTAGTTGCCAACTATAAAATTTTCACTACTTCATATATAATTTTATTATTTATCCATATGCCTTTTCATATGAAATTGCTTTTTTCTACAACGTCCTTCCCAATTTCTACAAAGTGATCACATGAATTCTAAGCATGGGATCACTTGATGTAACTCATACCATTGAAATTTTTTATCTCTTTACCACTATACTTCCTCTATTTGATCATTCTCCTATTCTCTATTCAATTATTATCATGATCTATGCCGCTATGAAAATTTATTCTTCTCTTGATAACACGCACATGGGAGTGGTTCAAATTTTTTTTACTATCAATTTAGTTCCCCAACACCTTCTTCATTAGACCCATAAGGATATTCTAGTACTATTTTCTTGAATAGATCTGCAACTACTAAAGTGTCCTTACTCTGACTTTAGTCATCCCCAACATCGATATCGACATTTTCCTCTCTATTTTCACCATTTATTATCAATCACTGGGATCCAACATCACCTACATCTACTTTGTTATCATCTATTCCAGAGTGGGCTACAAGCATCTCCTCCTACACACTATACCCCTATAGTGACTCTACCTCCTATATGTGCACCTATAGCATGATGTCTATAACAACACCCTCCTTTTTAACTTCCTTCATTTTTATTTTCCTTGCGCTATACTATTATATACAATGTTTTCTCCCCTTTTCTTTGAAATATGAAACCAAATTTTCTAAACCACCTTATTTAACACATTTCTTCTTTTGTATCTTTCTATTCTTTCCTTATTTTGTATATATGGACCCATTTTACTTTTTATCTTTTTATCCCATTTTCCTTCTTTCTTCTCCTACCCCCTACGAATTATGCTTACCTTAGTGTTAGGTATTTTATGCATCAGTTCTTTTTTCGATAAACAACATATCAATATATAATGGTATTTCCTCTAAAAGTCTACCTCTTAGTCCACCGTCAAATTCCCATTTAAGAATACTAAAGGAACTATGATATTCAATAGTAAATTCCACAATGTATCCCCCTTTGACTCTACTAAACTAGAAATCAATTTCTCAACTCCACTTACTCTTTAATATTTTTAGTCTCTTGATCTTTGCTTGATCCCCCACCATTGTTTCTTGGTAATTCCTTAGAGTATTCATTTCCTCCTACCTTTTTATCCTTGCATGCAATAAAATAGGAAAAAAAAAAAAAAAAAATTGTGCTTGTTAGGTAAAGATACCTATCCTTCCATGCTTCAGGGTCTATATGTACCAAGATCTTGATTTCCTTCTATGAAAACTCAATTTATATTCCAATTTGTATCTCCCATTGTAATGGTCTCCATGCCATATCTATTCTTTATTCAACAAATTTGTCTTTTCAAGACAACTAAACCAATTATTGGTGATAATTTCAAACCATAGGTTCTAAACATAGGCCAACAATGAATTTCATTAGTATCGACATATCTAATATCCTAACAAGGATAAGGTCTTACCTTATACACTAATGAAAATTAGAATAATAGATTTGAATGATAAGAAAAACAAACATGTAAATTTAATTCAATCATCTTACATTCATTAGATATTCAAATCAACACACATAACACAAAACAATTAGGGGGGGGGGGAGAGCGACATCACATAGTATTTATTATTCAATCCATAAGATCTGGATTTATTTCTATGCAAAATAGATTTATCTTTTACTAATCTAATTTGTATCTCCCATTGTGATGGTCTCCATGACATATCTATGCTTTCTTCAATAGCTTTGACTTTTCTAGGAAACTGAACCAATTGTTGATTATAATTTCAAACCTAGAGTTTTAAAATTATGCCAATAATGAAGTTCATTAGTATCGACATATTTAATATCCTAACAAGGATAAGTTCTTACCTTAGACACTAATGAAAAATACAAGAATATATTTGAATACTAAGAAAAACAAACATGTAAATGTAATGCAATCATCTTACATTCATTAGATATTCAAATCAACACACATAACAAAAAAAACATATGGGGGAACATCACATAGTATTTCCTATTCAATCCATAAGAATGGTCAATACACAATCCTTGTAATCTGATACAATAGTCAAGGGATTTAAACCCTGGTATCTCCTTCTTCCATATAATCTCTGATACAAAAACACAATATGAGAGCCAAAACAACCCATTGTCTAACCCTCATCCCACCATTTACATTCCATTAAATACACTATAAATCAATTACAAAATAACCATAACTTCCTATAAAATTGGCTTCTAACACAAGAATAAGTGGGCATGCTACTTCTAGTTACATTCATGGTTTTCAGTGATTATATCAAGAGTAGGGTGTTCAACAAAAAACTGGGTGCATAGGCTAAATGCAGGATGAATAGAAAAACTAGGTGCACAAAGACTAGTTGTATGCAAGGTTTTTAAAACAACAAAATGGGCACCAACAATGATCAACACTTCAAAGTCACTATTCAACCTAGTAATTACACTATTGTATGTTGATAAACCTATTTTAAAGTGAAAATGATTCATTTTCATGGCATTGATATGAATCTCTTAATTGTCACTAGGCTCAATGAACAAGTTCCATGTGCATGGGTTGGGGCTTATCCTATTGCAATTTGTACATTGTAGGGTATCTCCACATTGTAGGGATTCTCCTATTGCTTCTCCTTTGTTGTCTTTTTTTATCAATGTAAGGCCAAATTGAAATGGAGACATTGAAGTTAAATATTTGAAAATGGATTAGAATAAAATTGCATTAGATTGCAATAGGGAATTCATGAATTCTTCTAAGATAAATGGCACACATATAATGATGGTTCCCATGGAAGAGCATTACATCTGTGAAAATAAAGCTAGCTTGTGTGGAGGAAATCACCCAACAATATGTGAATATACAAATGTTTCACATGTAGGGGAAGAAACACAAATATTTCCACATCTCACTCTCACAATTAAACAAATATGTCCAATCCAAAATTTATGGGGACATATTTTGTTGTATGACATTGTTTCTCAAATATATATATGAGGTTATAAGATACCCAATTTATTCTAATATACCACTAAGATTCAATATTTAGAATATTGTCTATATCTATGGGCTCAAAGAGAGGTGTTTGATCCCCTATAGGAGGGGATCCATTGCTATCACTTTATTTTTTGTGAACTTGGAGGGTTGTTAATTGTTGTTAATAGCTTTGTCATTATAAAGTAATG
Source organism: Picea engelmannii (assembly GCA_009831015.1). NCBI lineage: Eukaryota > Viridiplantae > Streptophyta > Pinopsida > Pinales > Pinaceae > Picea > Picea engelmannii. Next base: position 379,660 of record ML779283.1, read on the forward strand.
ATTGTTACGATTCAACAATGACGTTTTCCTCCCTCTTTCCAACATTATGTATGTATGTTTATTTTTCAACATTAACATAGTTGCCAACTTAATGAGAACCGTGACCTCAAAACGAGAACTCTAGCCCCCAAAACCCATATTTTTGCATAAAAAACATCAAAATCAAACCCCAAATAAAAAAGTAGTGCTACCGATAGCACCATTTTTTTAAACGGGGTCAAAATTATGACATTTTTCAAGCCTGTCCTTCAAAACTCAAAACCCCCCTCAAATTGGCACCTAAAAAAATAAAAAAGATGTTATAGATTTTTTATTTTTTTTTCAAAACGTTGAATTTATAGATATTTTGAAATCCTATTTTGAGAAATCCGTACCATTAAAACCAAAACCTCAAAATCAACCATCAAATTGAAATGTACTGGTACCGATAGCACCCATTTTAAATTTGGGGTATCAAAATTACATTTTTTAAAGTGGTAATCAACCCTTAAGTGCATAAATCTTAGTTTATGACTCCAAACACAACATAATACATAATGTCATGAAAACAATACATTTAAAAATATATATTCAAAACTCAAATTTGGAAAAAAGAAAAAGAACATTAAAAAAAAATGGATAAAAACAAAAACTAAAAAGAATGAAAAAACTTCGAAAATTTCCACAGAAAACAATAATTTTTAAAATAAATATATCTATTTTTGAAAAACAAATAGTAAAAAATCCATTAAAACCTAAAAAAAAATGACAAAAACACACAAAAAAAAATACTAAAATCATGTCAAAATTCAAAAACATATTAAAAAAAAGATAAAATATGAAAATATTAACAAAATATTAATGTTAAGAAAATTTAATTGCAAATGAATTATATATATATATATA
>ML779283.1:386516-399917 GCA_009831015.1 Picea engelmannii
TTAAATTTTAATAAGATTTTCTTTGATTTGGTAACTATACAAATTTGCTTTTTATTTATTTTTTAGTTCTTTTTAAATTTCAATTCTTTTCTTTTTCTTAGTTTTTTTTAGTTTTAATTTATCAAAAAAAAAAAATCAATTATATTCTTTTGCTAAATGTTTTAAAATAGTGTTATTTAACTACAATGATTTTCTATCTATTAAAGTAAAGGTAAAAAATGTGTTAAAAATGATATTTTCCACTATATTTAAAAAATTATGGAACCATAAATTAATTAAGGAGAGGAAAAATCATATTTTCAAAAATGTAAATGGTAAAAAATATTTTAAGATTGGAAGAAGCATGGAAAAATGACTAAAAACATTGTCGATCAAAAAAAAAAAAATAATAAATGAAAAACAAGAATTTCAAAAAATAGGTGGAAACATTATGTATCTGAAAATTTAAAATATAAAAAAAACACCTAAAACTGGAAGGGGGGTGCTACTGGTAGCACCATTTTTAAAAATAGGGTAAAAAACTTGACACCCCAAAAATGAGAACTCTGTAGAGTTCTCCTTAAGTTGGTAACTATGTTCATTATATATGTATGTTTAATTAATGGTTAGAAACATTCATTTACCTATGTATGTATGTTTATTTAATGGGAAACTAATTACTTGAAAATTCTCTATAAAAAGGATGGAGGAGGAGGAGTATGAATCTAATATTTTTTTTTAACGTTAAGCTGCTGAAATTTATCTTGAATAAACTTTCTCTTGTGGGATTTGGGATACCCAACTCGGGTAACAAGTGGTAGCTCAGCCTTTCAAGGCGAGTTGGGTGCTATCATTCTTTGGTATTTTGTGTGTGTTCCCTTTGCGTATCGCGGGGATTAGGGGGAAGAAGAGTACCCATAGTGCTAGTTGGGAGGTACCAGTGAGGTCACATTGACTGGAAAGCGGGAGTTGGATGGAGTGCGCGCGGGATAACAACTTTGGAGATTTCACATTTGCCTACGTTATGCATGTGTATATTTGTATTGAATGATAGTTTTTTTGATATTATGGTAGCTGTAGGAGGTATTAACCTCCATTTGTGACCTTTGACAAGATTAGAATATTCCAGAAGCAAGAAAATAGTTGAATATAACACTAGAAGAGATGTCATCTAAAGGAAATAATTAATACTAAGTAATTAGCACCCAGAATGAGAAGTCGACCCAAGCAGTCTGGCAGAAGAAGTATAAATATAGGAGGCCAATCTTCATTTTAGCTAGACTTGTCAGAATTATAGAGGTACACTTGTGTGCACTACAAAAGGCCAGTTTTTGTGCAAGTCTTGGGAAGAGTTGCTCCCGCTAGTCCTGCAATATATATTCTCGGTATTTATGGGTTGGAATCTCTGATAATTCTTGGTTATCTTTGCTTGGTGCATTAGCCTTGGTTGGATTTGATCTGCTACAAAAATTCTTCTCCCTGTTAAGGTCAAGGTGCTTAGGGGTGGCTTTAGTGCCTATGGTTGGATGACAATATTGCTATATTGTTTATGGTTAAAAAAGAGCATACAATATTTTAACAGGTTATGGGCCCACACCTCCTTCATTCGGTATAACCACTGGAAGGAAGATAATCCATAAGGTTATCAATCTTGTTGAAGAACTGTTGTTAGGGTTACTAGCAGGTGCAGTGACTAAAGCATTGTCGCTAGGGTTACTAGCATGTGCAGTTGCAGAAACCCTAAAACCCTTATCCAACACCTTATGATGGGACACCTTACTCAAGGAGAATATATTCAAGTGTGCCTTAGTCCAACGCACCCGTTAGCACTCTCAAAAGACATAAATGCCAAGGTTGAAATTTTGGGTCAAAGATTGACCAGTCATCAGTCAACAAAAGTCAACACTCACAGGAATGCTTGAAGATGACATGTGGATAATTTATAGTGGAGCTTCTAGGAATATGACAGGAGATCAAGCTAGACTCTCCAATCTAAATGAAAAGAAGACATCGTACAAGGTAGAACTTGGAGACAAAAACAATTACCCAGTCAAAGGCATTGGTCAAGCCTCCGTCAAATTGAAAACATGTAACAATGTTAATTTGATCAATGTCTTATATGTACCTAGTTAAGAAAATAATCTTGTCTCCATATCTTTCCTAGAAGACAAAGGAAACAAAATAGCTTTTGTAGATGGAAAAGTGTTATCTTTCCCTAGAGACTCCATCATAGAGAATTTTAGAGTTATTGGAACCCATGAAGGAAGACTATAGAGACTACTAGAATGAAATGATGAAGCCCTTATACATGATGAAGTCAATCCCAATGAACTTTGGCATAGAAGGTATGCTCATATCAACTATCAAGCATTACCATTCCTAAAAAATATGGTTGAAGGAATACCAGAACTACAATGTACACATGAAGGAATTTGCAAAGGATGTGCTCTTGGTAAGAATGTCAGGAAACCATTCTCAAGAAGCAATAATAGATCTAAGAAAATTATAGATACAATACACTCAGATGTTTTTGGTCCATGCTAGTCAAATATCTAGGAGGTTCTCTTTACTATGTAATCTTCATAGATGATTACTCAAGAAATACATGGTTATATCTCTTGAAGACAAAGGACAAAATATTCAACAAGTTTCAAGAATTCAAAGAAGAGATAATGGAGGAGAATATACATAGAAGGAATTTATTTCCTTTTGCAAATCAGAAAGGATTAGAAGGGACCTAATTGTTCCTCATAATCCTCAACAAAATGGTGTAGTAGAAAGGGAGAACAGATCTATTGAATAAAATGTGAAGGAACTATTGAACAATCAAGATTTATCTATGTATATATGTGGAGAAGCAACCATGCAAGCAATATATGTTCAGAATAGAAGTCCTCACCGCATATTGAAGGATATAACTCCAGAAGAATCCTTCTCAGGAAAGAAACCTAATGTGGAACACTTAAGAATATTTGGATACCATGTTTACTTTCACATTCCCAAGGATAAAAGGAATAAATTAGAACCCTCAGGAAAGAAGGACATATTCATGGGATATAGTGAATCATCCAAGGCTTATAGAATCTATATCTCGGAACAACATAAGATTGAAGTCAAAAGAGATTTGACCTTCAATGAAAAGATGGCTTTCAAGAAATTCATAGAAGAAACTATAGAATAAGAAGAGTATGAAGAGCCTATTGAAGAAATCACATGTCTTCCAGAAAGTTAGAATGAAGAAAAATAAAAATTTGATAATTCGATGCAACCATGTGAGACCATTAATTCAGACACTATACCCAAAACCAAGAAACACCCAACTTGTATTGAAGCTACCCTGCAAGAATAAGAAAGACTCAAAGCCCCAAGTGGGACCTTCAGAAAAAGTAAGAATCTTAAGAGATTTTCCATCTATGCAACATGTATGGCAAAGCTTCTAGATGAAGAACCCACTACGTTTGAAGAGCCAGCTCAGAAGAAATAATGGAAAGAAGGCATTGAAGAAGAACACCAGTCCATCATGCAAAATGATGTATGGAAACTTATGCCTAGACCTAAAGAAAAATCAGTAGTAACTTCAAAATGGGTCTATAATATCAAACATGTAGTAGACAGAAGCATGGAAAAATATAAAGTAAGGTTCATAGCTATAGGTTTCTCCCAGAAGGAGGGAGAAGACTATGAAGAAACATTTTCTCCCATTGCCAGATATACTTCCATTAGAGCTATCATGTCTCTTGTTGCTTCCATGGGATGGAGTTTACATCAGATGGATGTAAAAATAGCTTTCCTCAATGGAGAAATCAAAGAAGAAGTATACATTGAAAAACCTCATGGGTTTGAAGTACATTCCAAAGACACTCATGTTTTCAAACTAAAGAAATATTTGTATGGGCTCAAGCAAGCTCCAATATCTTGGTATGCTAGAATAGATAGCTACCTAATGAGACTTGGTTTCTCCAAAAGTCATGCAGATCCAAATATTTACTACAAAGTTGTGAACAATTCACCTGTGATTCTACTACTATATTTCGATGATCTATTCTTAACAGGTAAAGGTATCTCATCATCCAGTGTAAAAATGAACTAGCTTCTGAGTTCAATATGCAAGATGTTGGTCTCATGCATTTTTACTTGGGACTAAAAGTGTGGCAAAAGCATAGTGAAGTATTCCTTGGACAAGGAAAGTATGTAGTAAAGCTTCTTCAAAAGTTTGGAATGATGGATTGAAAATCCATGGACACTCCTATGACCAAAGATATACAAAAAGTAAGAGACTCAAATTATGATCCAGTAGACCCGTTTCTATATCGAAAATTGATTGGGTCATTGATGTATTTGTTAAATGCTTGACCATACATATGCTTTGTTGTAAACCCACTAAGCTAGTTCCAGGTGGAACCTATACATGAGGATTGGATAGTTGCAAATAATTTTCCAAGATATATTCGCGAGACACTAAACTACGGTTTAAGATATACCGCATCCAGTGATATACAACTTCATGGATTCACAGATTCATATTGGGCAGGAAGTGCAGAAGACAGAAGGAGTATTTTAGGGATGTGTTTCATCTTGGGATCCTCTGTGATATCTTGGGGCAACATAAAACAAAATTATGTCGCACTTAGAGCAACAAAAGAAGGATATATCAGAGCAAGTGAGGCATTTACAAAATCAATATGGCTGAGAAAGATGATCTCTGGATTATTTGATCAGGTTCCAGATTCAACCATAATACATTGTGACAATCATAGTTGTATAAGGCTTTCATAACACCCAGTGTTTCATGAACGGTCAAAACACATTGATATCAAATATTGATTTATTCGAGATAAATTCCAACAAGGAGAAGTGAAGCTCCAATATATCCCCATAGATGAGTAGACAACAATTATCTTGACAAATCCTTTGTCTAGAGGAAAGTTTGCATATATCCGAGCATATATCTGAGACAAATTGGGGATCGTGGAAATAACTCCCTTAGCTAAAAGGGAATAAATGGCTCTCCAGATTTGGAGGGAGCACTCACATATCATTGATTTATGGACAATCATTTTCAGTTTTGAAAAATGGTATAGGATGGGTTGTTCCTTTCCAAGTTCAGAACGTGGTTTGAGATTTCTGACGGACAGGCATTTTCCAATTCAGAAAATGGTCCAGATCGAACGGTCAATTTCATAATGAAAATGGTTCAATGGATTGTTCATGTACCATAGACAACGATTCCCCTTGTGGCGAGTGTGGGTGAATGGTCTAGGACAATATTTCTTCTTGACAGTCACTCTCAGTAGTGGTCAAGAAGACTATTCTACCTCACTGGACAATCATTCTTTTGAAGCTCATAGTTGTGAGCAGTTTCCAAGAATGGTCTGTTTTGGAGGTTGGTGCAGGATAGTCATTTCCTTAGGAAATGGTCCGAATAGTCATTCCCTAGGGCATATTCATTCTCTCCAGGTTGCACTTTGTTTAGTTCCAGAGGAATGGCCCAGATAGGTGAATGGTCCATGTTCAACAATTAGGGACACATAGTCCCTAAGGAACACTCATTCTCTCCAGGTTGCACTTTGTTTAGTGCCGGAGGAATGGCTCGGATAGGTGAATGGTCTAGGCTCAGAATTCAAGAAAATTATTCTTACTTGCTTGAGAATAATAGTCTAGATATCCCATCATTGATGTTCTACTCTATAAGGGCAGATGTTCTTCCATATATCATAGATGTGAGTGGAAGAATGGCCCAGATGACTCAGTTTATATTATAATATTGTTTCTATGCAGGTTGATATCAGATGATATGATTACTATGGAGACTGTATGTCTCTAGATAGTAGAGGTATGCTATTGTGGTGGATATGTTCCACTTTGTTTTAGTATGTGTCATGGATTGAGTAGTTGTGTACTACCATGGATAGACACAATTGTGTTCTATCAGTTGACATTGTACTAGTTGTCCTGGAGATTATCCAGTTAGATAATAATGATGGTGGTCATGATTTAATTAGCATGTATGGTTATAATGATTCTACCAATTGAATGGTCTATTTGTTCTCAAGACCATTATCTGTTATACCTCCCTAGCTAGGAGGGAGTGTTTATATTATGGTAGATGCGAGAATTATTAACCTCCATTTGTGACCTTCGACAAGATTAGAATATTCTGGAAGCAAGACAAGAATTGAATATAAACCTAGAAGAGACGTCGGCTAAAGGAAATAATTAATACTAAGTAATTAGCACCCAAAATGAGAAGTCGGCCCAGATAGTCTGGCAGAAGCAGTATAAATATAGGAGGCGAGTCTTCATTTTAGCCAGACTTCCTAGAATTATAGAAGTGCACTTGTGCGCACTGCAAAAGGCCAGTTTTTGCACAAGTCTTGGGATGAGTTGTTGCCGCCAGTCCTGCAATCTATATTCTCAGTCTTTCTAGGTTGGACTCTCTGATTAGTCTTATTTATTGTTTCTTGGTGAATTAGCCTTGGTTGGCGATTGATCTGCTACATAAATTATTTTCTCTTACAAGGTCAAGGTGCTTGGGGGTGGCATTAGTGCCTATGGTTGGGTGACAATATTGCTATATTTTTTATGGTTAAACGATCACATACAATATTCTAACAAGTTTAAATATTGTTCTCATGCCTTCAGTAATGTACTTATACTATGTTACGTTTATGTTTAATCAATGTAACACTATCCAGAGATTTCATTTTTATATTTCTGCAAATTGTCTTGATGAGCCCAACGTTTTATGATTAGAGAACTTAAATTCATCCCAACCTTATGCTCATTGTATTTTAAATTGATTTCCCATGGAGAACCCAAACTCTGATTGAAATGACTTCTCTGCGTTCGTTTTTATTGATTTAATACGAGGAAAAATTGTGTTTTTATCTTCTATCCCTTATCCTTAAGTTATTACTATGTTCCCAAGCAGTCAGAAAAGAGCCTAATAGATTGTATTCACTCCGGTGTTTAAGACTGATATTTAAATTCCATGCTTTCTTGTGAATGGATAATAAGTGAAGGATAAATTTTCGCCCAACTATCTATCCCTTACTTATCTCTGTGTTATTCTTTTATGATTAATCTCCAATCCTTGTGCCCTCCTTATGAATGAGTATCTTCGTGTTTTGATTGATTTGTCTCTGATTGATTGACCTCTAATCTCTAATGTTACTTTATGAAAATCTCTACATCCTCCCCAAACTTTTCTCTGCGATTCTCGCTTTATAGACAACTTTTACTCCACGATTTTCCTCGCATTCCACACAACATCAACCATGATTTTATTGGCATAATGCAGAGCTTTTACTCCATGATTTTATTGGCATGCTACACAACTTTCAAACCATGCATTTCTGGGCGATTTACCCAACCTTTACATAGCTTCACACCACATTTTTCTTGGCATTTTAGACATCATGTTCGCACAGTTTTTACACAACCTTCTGGTTGGATTTCATTGTTCCTTAGTCACGTATCTTTTGTTAATTACACAACAATATTATATTATTGGACAACAATATCATATATTCATTAAACTTTTGAATGGAAAGCGAATTTAATATATGTATGACAACGGTTTTATACATATAGTGTGACTACAAAATTAATATTTATTGACAACGATTTTATAAATGATAGTTTCGATTTTATATATATCGTGTGACTGTGAATTTAATAGATATTGGCAAAGATTTAATTATAGAGTTTAAATTCCATTCTAAATGCACTTACACAACGATATTTCTGGTATAGATTTAATTTCGTAGAGTTTAATTCCCATTTGGAATTTATTTAACACAACGACATTGCTGGTCAAGATTAAATTTGGAGAGTTTCAAATTCTTTTTAAAATGTAATTGCACAATGAGTTAATGCTGAAAAATGATGCCATTGCTAGGCAACGATTCTATTGGTAGAAATATAGGACAACATGAATATTGATATCAATATGTGGGACAACGTGAATATTGATATCAATATGTTGGACGACGTGAATATTGATATGTTTTCGTATGTGGATATTGATATGTTTTTGCATATGGATATTGATATGTTGGACACTGTGGCTATTGGACCGTGTGAATATTGATATCAATATGTGGGACAATGTGAATATTGATATGTTTTTGCATGTGAATATTGATATGTTGACAAAAAATATGAAAGACAACATTTTGCATGTGAATGTGAGTGTTTTTGTAGGTGAATGACAATATTGTATTCTAAGAATGACAACGTTTTGATTACTGCTGTGTATGGCTGCGTTTTTATCCAATATATGATTAGACAACGATTTTATTAGACAAATATTTTATTAGACAAATATTTTATTAGATAGCGATTTTATTAGACAATGAATTTATCTGTTGATAGACAACACCTTTATATACATATGACAACGAATTTATATAATAGACAACAATCTTTATATATAATAGACAACAAATTTTATATATGATAGACAGCATTTCATATCATGACAACAATTTTATATATTTTATAGACAACAATATCACGTGTTTAATAGACTGTGATGTTGTTGTTGATCACGAATAGTAATAGACAAAGATGTTGTTGTTAGACAGTGAAATAATTGATAACAACGATTTAGTAACAAATGAATGGTTAGCATGGTATCCCTACGTACTCCCAACTTAATCTAATCTGGATTCTTTTATTTTCTTTTTAAATGGTCAGGCTAAATATCTATTGATTGATGATTTCTTATTAATAGATAGCATGTTATTGTAGAATGGATTCTCGAGGGAAGAATTCATATATGGCTAATCACGTCCTTTAATTGATGTATGTTTTCATTAGAATTTGCTGCGTCATGAATTTAATGTGATGTACGATTGTATTGTAGTCAAATTTCCCTTATGTCTTTTTGACTTGTCGATTGGGTGCTTGGATATAGTCTTCTTGTATTTCTGACAGTTAATTTGGTCTCCTAGCGCATTGGATTTTTCTTTGGTTATTGGTTTAGATATGTTATGTTGCACCTTGATTACTATCTCGCCTACCACTTGTGATGGCTTGATTCCTGATGAGGGGGTCATTGCATTCCCTGATTGATACAGGCAAATGATAAACTATCCAGAGTCATGTGCTTCCCGATAGGGGCGTAATGTTCGTTGTACTTGATTTTGGTACTTGTGTTGTAATGCTTGTTAGTGCTTGTTCCTCACTTGTCGTGAAGGTTCAAGTTACCTGTGTCATTTGATGCTGGTTGCATCTGGTTTATCTTGATGTTGTCCCAAATCTTATTCATTATATATGTCTATTGATTATCGCATGTTTCATCCAATTGCATGATGTCCTGGTATGTTGGGTCATTTTTGTCTATTTCATGAATGCGTAAGTTGTGTTCATCATCAAGTTATGTTGATTAATTGTTTTCGTTGATTTCCTTCCTGATTTAAAACGAAAAAAAAATCATCTTCTTTGCATCGCATGTAGTCGTAACGATGGGGGTCGTTACAAATAGTCATTTGGTTTATTCAGGCTAAACAAGAAAGTGCAATTTCTCTCTATTTTTCTCATTTGTAGGAAACATGTCTCCAATGAAGACTACCCTCAGACAACCTCTCAAATATCCTAAGGAAAAAAAAGACGATAGGTGAAGCTTCACAAAACAAGCCTATTATGGTCCAAGATCCATTGAACAAGTTTATGGCCATAACGTAGATTCATGCATCGGAATATTATTTCTTGTTTCCATTATACAATTATATTTAACCCACAACTAGAGTTCAAGTTTTGTTGTCGGGATGGAAATAATTTTCTATGAAGTTCAAGAATGCGAAATAAGTGGAGATGATACCACATAGTGACCCTATTGTCAGGGAAATCAATGATAACATTTTCATGAATATCCAGAGATCTCATCTACATTTTTCTGCAGCCAGAGAACCTGTTTTTCCTTATATAGAGATAATTGAATGGGGCATAATCCATGCTAATTTCAATAAACCCCAAATTGAGAATAATAAAGGCGTTTGTTTAGGGGTTTTCTTAGCCAACAAAGTGCTAAAGTGTCCTTACTCTCATTTTCTTGAATAAACCTGCAAGTGATAATGTGTCCTTACTCTCACTTAGGTCATCCCCAACATTAGTATAAACATTATAATAAACTGAAACATTGATTTTATCCTTATATATGTCTTTACCATTTCTTATCAACCAATGGAAGCCAACATCATCTTCATGTACTATATTACCATCTATTTCAGAGTAGGATATGAGCATCTCCTCTGGCACACTATACCCCTATATTGGCCCTACCTCCTTTATGTGAACCTCTAGCATGGTCTTTGTAACACCACCCTCTTTTTGCAGTTCTTTCTTATGTCTTTTCCTTACCCTATACTACTATCTACCATGGTTTATGCCCTTTTATTTGAACTATGAGACTAGATTTTCCAAAATACCTCACTCAACACATTTCTTGAGTTGTATATTTGTACTCTTTCCTTATTTGATGTATCTAGATCCATTTTATTTTTTACATTCTTATCTCATGTCCCTTCTTTCTTCTCCTACCCCTTAGGACTTATGCTTACCATGGTTCTAGGTTTTTTTTGCATCAATGTGTTTTCAATAAACAACATCTCAATCCATAATGGCATTTCTTCTAATAGTATACCTCTTAGTTCGGCCTCAAATTCTAATTCAAACAAACTAAAGGAACTATGATATTCAATAGAAATCTCGACATTGTATCTCCCTTTGACTCTACTAAACCATAAATCAATTGATCAACTCCACTTATTGTCTAAGGTTTTTAGTCTCTTGATCTTTTCTTGATCCCCCACCATCGTTTCTTGGGAATGCCTTAGAATATTAATTTTCTCCAACCTTTTTATCCATTCATGCAATAAAATAGGAAGAAAAGAAAAAAAATATTTTCCTTGTTAGGTAAAGATACTTATCCTTTTCCCACAAGGGTGTACACCTATTGACAAGTGTCATGTAAATGGAAGGAAATATTTAAAAAGAGGTCTCAAGTTTGATTCTCACCCCAATTTATCGAGAGGCGTGCTTGCAGGCGGTGCGATTCTCCCTAGGGGTTATAAGGAAACCAACACTATTTGACCCCGTGTCACGCGGGTATGATACTCCTGTTGTTACTGATTCCCCTAGTTACAAAAACAAAAAAAAAGATACCTATCCTTCCATGATTTGGGGTCCATATGTAGTAGGATTTGGATTTCTTTTTGTTCAAACTCAATTTCTCTTTTATTAATCTAGTTTGTATCTGCAATTGTAATGGTCTTCTTGAAATATCTACACTTTCTTCAATAACTTTTATTTGTCCAAGAAACTGAACCAATTGTTGGTGATAATTTAAAACCCTAGGTTGTAAAATTAGGCCAATAATGAAGTTCATTAGTATTTCCATATTTAATATCCTAGAAAGGATAAGGTCTCACTTGAGACACTATTGAACATTATAGGAACATATTTGAATGATAAAAAAATAGAACATTAAAATTAATGCAATCATCATACATTCATTAGGCATTTAGATCAACTCACATAACATAGAAAATTTAAGGGGGCATCCATCACATAGTCTTTTCTATTAAATACATAATATTGGTCCATATAAACTCCTTATAACCCCATACAATAGTCAAGGGATTTAGGCCATGATATCTCCTTCTTCTATACAATATTTGATACAAAAACTCAATACAAGAGCCAAAATAACCCACTATCTAACCCTCATACCATCATTTATATTCCTTTAATTACACTCTAAATCAATTACAAAATGATCATAACTTCCTACATCATAGCCTTCTAAAAAAAGAATAATTGGGCATGCCCCTTCTAATCACATTAATAGTTTTCAATGTGCAAATCAAGAACACAACATGCAACTCAAAACTAGGTGTCTAGGCTAAACTTAGCATGAAGAGAAAAACTAGGTGTGTAAAGATTGGCTATATGCATGGTTTCCAAAACTAGAAAATATGGTACCAATAATGATCAACACTTCAATTTGAGTGTCCATCCTAGTAGTCACAATATTATATGTTGATAAACCTCTTATAAAGTAAACCCGATTCATTTTCATGTCATTGATGTCACTCTTCTAAATTGACCCCAAGCTCAATAAACAAGTTATATGTACATGAGTTGGGACTTCTTCCACTGTAATTGATACATTGCAAGCTATTTCTACAATTTGCAATAAGAAGAGGTGCCAACACACGGAGAATTCTACCCTTTGTTTTTCTCTTTGAGAGTGTAAAGTCAAATATAAATAATCATTAAGGCAAAATATTTTAAAATGGATTAAAACGGAAATGTGTTAGATTGCAATATGACATTCATAATTCTTCTAACATAAATAACACACATACAATGATGATTCCCTCGAAAAATGTTAAATTTGTGAAAATAAAACTAGGTTGTGTAAAGGAAACCACCCCATATCAAATGTTAAGACATGTAGGAGAAAAAAAAATTGTTTCCACATCTCACTCTTGCACCTAATAAAATATTTCCATGCCAAAAGCTATTTGGACAAATATTTCCCAACCAAAAGGTATTTGGAAGAGTTTTGTTGTATGGCATTGTTTATCTAGCATGTACACGTATCTATGCAATCTATGCGGTTCAAAGATACCTAGTTTATTTTAATATACCAAAAGGATTTAGGAATTAGAGTATTATCTTTAAATACATTTAAATGATAAGAGCCACTTGTCATGTCTAAAGAATTAAAAACGCTGGTTATGTTTAAGTAATGAAGCGTTCCTCTTACCATGATTGTGTATTGAATTGGAAATATATATATAATTGGTTATATATTTATTTAATGATGAGAAACATTTACATTTAATTTTTGTGATGACATGTTTATGTTTTGTTGAAAAATGGGAGAGATTAATGATTTGGATATAATATTGAGAGAGATTTATTATTTTAATATTTTTTTGATGTTTAACAAGGTAAATAAAAATCAAAATAAAATATTTGGATGTAATATTAATGAAATATTATTATATAAAATATACAGTGTGAGTGGGTCTAATGGTTAAGAACATGTGCTTCTTCTTGAGAGGTCACAAGTTCAAATCTAAAGGGGGTAGGGTATGTATACCTTCATAGACTTTACGAGTCGTCGTGACCTTAAAAAATATATTATTATTGATATAGTATTTGTTATCTATTTATTTAAACATAGAGGGGAAAATCATGAGAATTATTGGTGGATATGAGTCATAAATTAATGACTTACACTAGTTAATCATTATTTTATTAAATAATTTAATGTTATTTCATTTTGAATTTTTTTCAGTTTAATGGTTAAGAACATGTGTTTCCTCCTAAGAGATCACAAGTTCAAATCTAGAAGAGGTAGGGTATGTATATCTCCATAAACTTTACTATTAAAAATATATTAAA
>ML779283.1:413221-429505 GCA_009831015.1 Picea engelmannii
TAAGTCTACAAAATGGGGATTGTTTGGAGGGTTATACAACGACGTTAAATTGCCTATAATTTACATGTTTTATATTTTACATATTTTCACAATAGTGTAGGTATGATTTCTTGCCTCGAGGAGAACCAAGCAAGCAAAACTAGCTTGTTGGAAAGTGTTGATGAATAGAGTCAAGAATGTACCTTTAAAATCGTAGGATAACGACATTTGTCATGTAATTTTTTTGTTAGGAAGGAGATGAAAAAAAAAACAAATTATATAAGAGATTGAGACTTATATATACATCATAAGTGGGCCTAATGGTTAAAAACCTGTGTTTCTTTTTAATAGGTCACAAGGTCATAAGTGGACCTAAATGGGTAAGAACTTCTGTGTCTTAGCTTCATGATGATGGATGTTGTTCCACCTTTCACTTATGCCATCTCCAAATTATCCTAAACTTCATTTCACACTCTTGATTGAGGAACTTAGTGGCCTCTCTCTTCAATAGATGGAAGCTTTAAGTGAAATTGACCACAACACTCATGTGGTTTCTTCAATTTGTTGCCTCCTCTATATTTATGCAATCTCCTTTAGTCAAAATTATCCGAGGAGTGTTTGCTTCTCTTCAACCAACTGGCTCTTAAATCCTCGACTTATTCTTCATTTTTTTGGCCTCTTCTATAAGTCCGCATATCCTTCTCCATGTACAGGTAGAACAGGTAGAAGGGTACTTCATGCACTTAACCCACTTCCATTCACTCAACAACATTCCTCTTCTCAACAGTGAAGCACATAATTTGAGTGAAGCTATATTACCAATTTGAGGGAAAAAGAGGAGAGTTTTATAAAATTAATGTTATAAAATAGAATACACCAAAAAAATAAAGGAGTTATACTAATGAGTTTTTTCTCTTCGATTTTTTTTACTTTCACCATTGATATAGGTATATATATACAAGGAGGAAAGATGTGGATTTATCTAGAAAACATGTTACAAAAGTCATGGGATGATGTCTCTAGAACAAGGTCTATAATTCAAATATGTCAACAACATTTATTGCTGAGAGATATTTTGGAGTAATTATTACATTTCAACAACTAAGACTACAAAATGGGAGCTATTTGGATGGTTATACAACAACGTTAAAGTCCCTATAATGGACATGTTTTCACAATCAAGTGTAAATATGGTGAACATTCATGCCTAAATCATTTTTCAAGCTTTTAAATCAGTGCCAGACTATCTAAGAGCCCACCGCATTTCCTACTCTCTTGTATAAATAATCCATAAATAATCCACTAGTATGACTACTTACTTACATATTGGAGTATACTTTTCATTTTTTTTCTTACTTTCCATATTGAAGTGTTCTAAGAAATCTGATAACTTGGATCAATTTGAGTTATTGGAACCTCAATCAATCTCTCAACAAATAAGAATCTGTACATATAAGCGAAGAGATTGTGGATGATCTTGTTTCAAGAGTGAATATACAAACCGATGTTTTTGAGCAAGTGTGAGTTGAATGCAACAACAAGAACTACTACATAATGGGAGGAAAAATCGACGTGTCTTACTTGAGACTGATAAAATGGCTAGTACTATTGGATTTTACTTGCATTATCTCATGAAAGAGACTTTATCCCCTGCTATGGACGAACAAAGGCTCCGCCAAATATCTTGACTAGGTGAATAACTATGTGTCGATAGTTGTAAAAAGTGATATATATTTAAAAAATTCAAAATATTAGAGATGTAGTCTATACTAGTGATAGGTTATAGGGGATATTTTTTTGGTAAGAATATACATTTTCTTTACTTTTTTAATTGCATTACAAATAGTTAAACTATTTAGGTTTATTTTTGAAGATAATCATCATTGAAAGTTTGGTAAGGAAAAGTTTGGTAAGGAGACGTGAGATCTACATTGAAGGCTTTGGGTGATTGAAATTTTTTATAGCCCTTGTAAAACATGTAGGGGCTATAATAGAAAGAAAGAGATGTTTAATAAAAACAACTAAAACACATTGTAGAGAGTATGGACACCTTGAACGTAGTAGCTTGGTAAGTTATTCATTATATGTCTTTATATTGCAATTGTTTTTGTAAATGTTTACATGTTAAATGTTGAAGAAAAATAATGTATTCTTTTTTCTTTATCGATAATTTCTACATACACAACAAATTGAGAATAAGTTAAGAAGGGAAGAAGTAGACATAAGATGTAGATTTTAATTAGGACCTAGGGTAGGATTTAGTGTTTAAGGGGTTTAACGTTTAGGGGTACACGGTGTAAGGGGTTAAGGATTAAGAATTTAGTTGTTTAAGGGTTAAGAAGGCTAGATTAGGGCTGAATGGTTAAGGGGTTAGGGGTTAATAGGTTAGGGTTTAAGTTAGGTTTGGTGGGTTTAGGTCCTAGGCGATTTAGAGGTTAATGTGTTTTAGGGAGTAGGGGTTAGGGGTTTAGGGTTAGGGATTAAGGGGTTAATAGTTCAGGGGTTTAGGGGATAAAGGGTTAATGGTTAAGAGTTTAGGGTTGAAGGATTTAAGGACTAGGGGTGAAAGGTTTAAGGGATTAAAAGGAATGAGGTTAAAGTGTTAAGGATAAGGGGGATAGGGTTTGAGTGATTAGGGAATAGGGATTAAAGGGTTAGGGATCAAAGGGATATATAATCTCTCAACCAGTTATAAACTATGGTATCCAAGTTGTGGGAAATTTTCCATGGACATAAAAGTTGTGGCCACCAAGTGAAATCCCACAAATTTTTCTTGGCTTTGACTATGTATCCCACAAATTTTCTGTCTTTCTACATGTCAACATTCATAAACATCTTGATAAAATGAACAAGATTCATCATTGATTTGTTGTCTTTGTTCTCTCTCTCACCTAAGTTGATTGCTCCATATAGAATCCCAACTCCTAAGTGCCCCTAACCCTTGTATGACCAATAACTTGTTAACTCCTAATCCCTTATCTCTTGACCGCTTATAAACACCTAAATCGTTAAGTACCCTATCCTTGACCCCTAATTACCCCTTAAACCCTAACCCCTGCATCACTAATGTGTTAACCCCTAATCCCTCATCTCTAAACACCTTACAAATTAAACCATGGTCTCCAATTTGGTTCGGGGGAAGCTTCTAGGCACTTAACACTTGTGGTCTCGAAATGAAATCAAGAAAGAATATGTCATCATGATGAAGGTGAAATAAGAATATGTTGTTTTTGTAGGTTGTGACGATATATCTCACAAAGTGTCTCTCTTTCTACATGTCAAGAAAGGTAACATTTTTCCTATATTTTTTCAACATATTCATAAACATATTGATAAATTGCAAAAGCTTCATCATTGATTTGTTGTCTTTTCTTCTCTCTCTCACCGGATAAGCTAGCTACTACATACAAAATACCAACTCCAAAGTACCATTCACCATTGGATGACCAATAATTTTTTAACTCCTAATACCTTGTCCCTTGACCCCTTATAAACCCCTAAATTATTAATTACAACTATCCTTGACCCCTAATTACCCCAGATTAAACCCTAACCCTTTAAAAAATAACCCCTAACCCTTGGAACACTAATGCGTTAACCCCTAATCCCTCAAATTTGAGTCCCTTATAAATTAAATCGTGGTATCCAAGTTGGGTTGGGGAAAATTTCCTTCCACTTAAAACTTGTGGTCTCCAAGTGAAATCATTAAAGAGTATGACATAATGATGAAGGAGAAATAATAATATGTTGTTTTTGTTGGTTGTGACTATATATTTCACAAAGTATTTCTCTTTCTATATGTAAAAAAAAGTAACAATTTTCCTATAATTTTTCAACATATCCATAAGCATCTTGATAAATTGCACAAGATTGATCATTAATTTGTTGTTTTTGTTTCTCTCTCTCACTTAAGGTGTATTTTTCTTTGTCTTTGTTGTATCTGTTTTGCTATATTATATTTGTAAATGTTTGTATCATTTTAATATTTTTTATATACACTAATATTACTTCATTGTTTGTAATTATAAAGAAACGACACCCTAGGGAACTGCCCGTGGAGGAGGACGTGGTTGTATAAGCACATGTTTAGGAACATGGAGAAAATATTGAAGATCAATTTAGTGATCCTATGGAAGAAGAAGATGATGTTAATAACACAATTGAAGAAGATGGGAGAAATATCTTGATCGAGGAGACATTTAATAATGTTGGAATAGATGATGATGAGGACCCACTTAATGGTGTTTTTGATATACATGTACTTCATAAAGAAACACAACCTCTTCATGAATGATCCAAAATAAGTATTCTCTCTACTATATTGTTCTTGGTGAACTTAAAGGTTATGAATGGTTTGTCAAAAACTTGTGTGACACAACTCCTAAGGTATGTAACATATTTTTTCACATTTAGTACATGATGATAATGATATTGTTTTTCCTCTATTTTTGTTGTTAGTTGATCATCTATAAAATTTGGATGCAATACATATGATTAATATTCTCTACATTAACTAGTATTGATTGTTTATGTTGTTGATTTTTAGGTGAATTTTTGTTAGCACCGTCAAATGTTTTATGTTGCACAAACCAAGATTTACATGTCATTATGAAATATATTGGAATGGAACATCAATCTATTCATGCATTTGCTAATGATCATATTCTATATTATGGAGAACATGCAACGAAAAAAGAATGCCTGAAATGTCAAATTAGTAAATATTGAACCGATATAGTAACAAAAAAGGTGTCTAGCAAGGTTCTTTTTTATATTCCCATAATTCCATGTTTGTGACGATTGTTGAGGTGAAAAAGCATAACATAGTTTATGGATTACTATCAAAGAAAATAAGTAAATATGGTGTTCTTCAAATGTCTGTAAATGGATCTGCATTTAAGAATATAGAGGAAATATGGCCACATTTTAAAGTCAAACCTCATAATCTTAGGCTTGCATTGGTAGTTGATGGTGTCATTCCATTTGGAGAACTCATATCTACTTACTGAGTGTGACTTTTTTTTGTTATCAACAATAACATCCCTTCATGGATGTCAATAAAGAGGGAGCACATCATTTTGGCGATGATTGTTCGAGGTATTTGTTTAGAATAATATTGTTTAACACAATAACTTCTCATTTGTGTTGTTTGTTTCATAACTGTCTTGTATTTTTTTGTTTACTCATATATGTTCAATTATGTCTTATAAGTATGTTTGATATTTATTTATTTATTCATATATGTTGTAATTATGTATTGTATGTTCAATCAATTAGGTAAGTACAAAGTCAAAGATATGAATGTATACATTGAACCTCTTATTATCGAGTTACTAGAGTTGTGGAAGGGAAATAATAGAATCCCCTTCATTACACCATAAATTAATTTCATTAATTAATTAATTAATTACTCCCATTTCCCTCAACCACCTAAAAGCAATACTAGAATCGCTACTAGGTGTCCTCATATTCCCTTACACAAATTAATGACTTACCCCCATACTAATTTACTAGTTGAGTTTAATTTAGAAAGTTATTAAATGCTAAATACCTTACTAAGTTAGTCTTTCTACTTTTTCCTTATGTTTCCCTTTCTTTTTATGTTCCCGCTTTTTCCTAGTTTCCTAATTCTTTTAAATTTCCCTCTTTCCCTTTTCAGTTAAAACTCAAATTGGCAAGTGTAGAAAATTACCCTTTTTCCCCTTTTTGTTTTTAATTAATAAATTTTTAATTAGCATATGTAACAAAACAATTATTTCCCCTTTCCCCCCGTTTTTAAATTTTATCTGCCAAAAGTTGTTTATTAATTAATTGAATTTCTTACGCCCTTCTTGTTACATGATTAATGATGGTTATCATTATTATGTATTTATTTTTATTTTTATTTTTATATAAATATATATATTTTTTATCACAAGTATCACTTAGACCTAGAGTTTATTTTCCTAGGCTTGACGACATTTTATTAGTGAAATTGTTTTAAAACTTTCTCATCACATTTTTCTCTCTAATGCCATATGGGTTTATTCATTTATTATTTAACAGCGCGACATTCCCTTTAGGATGGACTAGCTGCTCCAAGGGTGCCACTCACCTCATTATGTTTCCCTTGCGCAACATGTCCTTCAGGATGCACTTCGCGCTCCAATGGTGCCACTCACCTTATTCTATTTTTCTAGTGCGACATGCCCTTCAGGACACACTCCCTGCTCCAAGCATCCTACTCACCTCTTGAGTGACGTGGTAGACATCAAAACCCATCGATTCAATACTCTGCTAGGTGATCTTATGGGAGACTAAGGGCCTCTAAGGAATAAGGCCCCTGCCTTATTGGGTTCTCCTTAGAATCATCGTGAGTGACTGTTGTAGTGTGCCCTCATGACATCGTGGGTCTGCTCGAACTAGGTAGTCGTTAACCTATAGTTCGAGCCACAGCGAGAGTGCTAGTAGGTTGTGTCAGGTCTGCTATCCACACCTCTCCCTCAATGTCTCTCGTAGTCGTGCATGGCCCCTCTACTCCACATGTGAGTCTGGTCGACAAGCTATCATCAACCTGCATCATCAATGAATCATGTAAGAAAAAAATCCATAATCATAACATCTAATCAGATGCACATATGTCATATATATACAACAATAAAACCCCAATAGTACACTCCGTGACTCGATCTGAAGTCCAAGGGTTTCATCGATGCCTCAGCATGCTCGAGGTCCAAATCTTGCACACTCAGGAGAACTAAGTCAATAACACCTGTCTAAGTCAATACAACAAAATAACATATAATCACATCCATAATGACTCCTAATCATAATCAATGGCCAATAGTATAATAATCTGGATCACTTGCAAGCAAGTGTCTTCTTGGTCTAAACTTCATACCGAAGTTTCACAGTAAAAGAGTGTCGAAAAAAAATGTGTATCAGAGTATCATAATTCTCTCTACGAGACAAAAAGAAAAGGAACTATTGGCGCATATCATATGTGTCCTCCTAGGTTGTTGAGTGAAGACTATAGTTGTCCCACTGGACCTTCAAATCATCTATTTTTCGATGTCATAGCGATCTAATGCGGTAATCCAGGATGTGGTTCATCTCAGCCATGAGCACACCCTCATCTGACACCCGCAAGGTGCTCAAGTCAAAACATGTGTAGGATCACTAATCATAATGTCTCAAACAGAGACGTGAAAGACATCATTCATTTTCCTCAAGAATTAGGCAAGGCTAGTCAATAGGTCACATGCCTCTCTTTTTCACAATGTCGTAGGATCCCACGAGCCTAAGAGATAGTTTAGCTCTTTTTCCAAACTTGATTGAACTCTTATGTGGTTTCAGCTGAAAAAATATTTGATTGCCACATCGTAACCATGGTTGACACAACATGTCTTGACATAACTCTTATTCTAATCATGCACTTCCTTGATCCTTTTTCTTAGTTTTCATTTAATATTCCATTTCTTGGATCGCTTCGAGTCTAATCAGAATGTGGACCAGGGGTCAAAATTTAGCCCAGAAATGAAAGTGTTCAGAATCGCTTCAAAATGCACATAAAATGTAGGCCTTATTGTCACGAACCCAACACACTTCTAATGGGTTCAAATGGTCATCATATGAGTGATACATCATGTTCTATTCGAAGGATATCGAATGAGTGAGACAACAAGCTTGAAGGAGGAAAATGGCAGGAAGCCTATCTTCTTCATTTGTTAGCCAAATGAGGTGCCAAAAAAGACGATATAGGGGTTTATGGATGTTCTGAATCCATTGGTATTGTTTCCAAAGCCATTTGGAGACTTATTTTGTAGGTTTTTCTACTTTGAATTTTCAGAGAGCTCTAGGGTGCTTTGAGCTATCATTGAAGGAGGCCATGCTGAGATGAGCCCAAGTCTATTTTCATTGACTCAATAGTCATTCTCGACTAATTGTTTTTCGTTGAAAACATTGGTGCAGGTTTCAGAGGCATTTGAGGACTTTTACAGGTGTTTTTTCCACAAGGAAGCTCAAGGAAACTCAAGGCCACCAGTAGAAGAGGTCATGCCCGGATGAGCCATGGTCCGTTTTCAGAGATCTAATAGTCATTTTTTGGGTTTTTATGTATTCTGAAATGAATGGTATAGTCAATAAATGCATTGGAGTTAAACAACAACTTGTAAAAGAATCTTTGACAAACTAATCCCATAAATCCCATTCCATTGATGGAGGCTCAAGGAGATGTAGCCCAGTTGGGGGTGAACTCCTTTATCATGTTGTTATTGTTGTGATTTTGCTGGTTATTATTTGTTTCACTTTATGTTGTTTTTGTATTATTTAAACAAAATATCTAACCTTTAAAAATTCCTCACATATAAACTATTAAAATAAGCCTAAACTTGACACATAATTTCTCTTGCACAACTAAGACATTGAGCAAGGTCCTGAAATTTATTTTAATGAAGTAGAGGGTGCTTGCATAGAAAAAAAAGTCAGCTCCCCATTTTCAGATCATGGTCCAACCAGGACACTATTCTCAAGCTGATCCCAACTCAAAGGCATCAGACATAGTCACACATTAAGAAAATTGAAGGTGCCATCTCAATGGTGCTTTGGTAACTGGTTGTTATAAGCGAATTCCACTAGTGGAAAGAATTCTTCCTAATGCTTTTGTTGGTCCATCACGTACATGCGTAACATGTCCTCCAAGGTCTGGTTTGTTTGTTCATTCTGCCTGTCAGTCTCCGGGTGATATGCAGTACTAAAGTTAAGTTGGGTTCCTAATGCCTCTTGGAAACTAGTCTAAAATAGTCCAGTAAACACCGATCCTTGATCAGATACAATCCTCTTAGGTATGCCATGAAACCTCACAATCTCACTGATGAAAAATCTAGCTATGTCAGGTGCCTGATCCGTCATACGCATATGAATAAATGAACACTCTTCATTAGAGTGTCGACTACCACAAAAATTGAGTCATGTCTCCTTGTCGTCAGTGGCAATGCAACAATGAAATCCATCGAAATAACCTTCCATTTCGATTATAGAATAGCGTGTGCCTGTAGTAATCCTACTGGATGTCTATGTTTAGCCTTTACCTATTGACATTCTATGCATTTGGCCACATAGTTAACTATGTCTGCCTTCGTTCCCTTCCAAAAGAATAAGGGTTTAAGGTACGCCCTCATCTTCGTGACTCCTGGGTGAGCCATGTACGCTGCTCTATGAGCCTCGTTTAGGATCAAAATCCTCAACACATCATTCGGTGGTATGTAAATTCGATTTTTAAATCTCAGTACTCCATCGTCGTCCAACGTAAATCCTTCAAAAATTGGTGCCATCATTTTGTTTTGTTCAATAAAATCCTTAACCTCTTTGTACCAGTCATCGTCGCACTGTAAAGATAGAATATTTTCACGTAGATTCATCTGAAGCAAAAACATCGAAAGGATTTGTGATATCTGACTCAATGCATCCAGAACTCAGTTCATTGTTCCCTTTATGTAAGTAATCTTGAAATCGTACCCGCTAAGAAATTCCGACCAATGTTGTTGTCATGGGTTCAGGTCGCTTTGCGTAAATATGTGTTGTAGTCCACAATGGTCTGTCTTTAATTCAAAAAAATTTCCACCAAGGTAGTGTCTCCAAAACTTCAGGGCATAAACAATTTCTAACAAGTCCAAATCATGCGTCGCATAGTCCTCCTCATGCCTTCTCAACTTCCTTGAAATGTAAGCAATCACTCGACCATCTCACATCAAGACTCCACCTAAGCCTTCCTTGAATGTGTCAGTGCACACCAAGAATTCCGTGTCCATGTCAGGGACATTTAGTATCTGTGTCATTTTCAACAACTCTTTGAGCCTCCAAAATGCTTCTACTCATTTCTTGGTCCCAAAAAACTTCTTGTTCTTCTTTTGTAATTCCATAATCGAATTTGCTATCTTCGAAAATACCTCTACGAACTGTCGATAGTATCCTACTAAACCCATGAAGCTACGCACTTATGGGACATTCGTCAGCATAGGCCATTCTATAATAGCCTTGACCTTTGTTGGATCCACAGTAATACCTCCGCCGGAGATGACATGCCCTAAGTAGTGAATCTTCGATTGATAAAATGAGCATTTGGAATACTTCCCATACAATTTGTGCTCTCGCTGACACTGTAATACCAAGCACAAGTGCTTGTCATGCTCCTCTTTCATCCAAGAGTAAATCAAAATATCATCAATGAATACTTGGATGAACTTGTCCAAGTACTCGTGGAACACCTCGTTAATCAAACTCATAAATACACTTGGGGCATATGTCAGTCCCAACGGTAAAATAGTAAAATCGTAATGTCAAAAACTCGTCTTAAAGGAGGTCTTAAAGATGTCATCCCCTTTATAGATAACTGTTGATACCCTGATCATAAATCGATCCTTGAAAACACCATCGCACCATCCATATGATCGAACAGATCATCAATCCTCAACAATGGATACTGATTCTTGATCGTTTCCTTGTTCAATTGACTGTAGTCAATGCAGAGTCTCCATGAACCATCCTTCTTTTATATGAGGATAAAAAGCGCACCCCACGGTGACACACTCGGACGTCTAAGTCCTAGGTCCAACAACTCCTTGAGTTGCATTCTCAATTCCTGTAACTTTGGGGTCGACATACAATAAGGCATTCTCGCTATTGGTTTAGTCCCTAGTTTTAGGTCTATAGAAAAATCCAATTTCCTCTCTGGTGGCATCCCAGGTAACTACTCCGCGAAGACGTCTGCAAACTCTCTCACCACCAGAAGGTGTTCTAGACCTTCTGCTACTCCCTTTTTGTTTAAAACAAGGATCACATAAAGATTACACCCCTTGCGCATGTTCTTCCGTAGCTGCAAGGAAGAGATGAACCTCAGGGAAACTCCCTGGTTCTGACCTACAATCATGTGTCTTTGTCCCTCATCATCGACCAAGATCCACTGTTTTTTCTTACAGTTGAGTATCGCCTCATGCGATTCCAGCTAGTCCATACCGATTATGACATCATAAGATCCTGAGATCGTGATGTACAGGTTGGCCCTGGTGAAAAACTCTCCCAGGTTAAGGGTATAGCCTATAACCTTTCCTCCAACCTTCTATTTTTCTCCTGAAGCCATCTCTACAAATCTTAACTCATCACGTTCGACTGCCTCTACCTTAATCCTTTTTAGCGTTGCACCAGAAATGAAACTCTTGGTAGCACCGAGATGTAGAAAATACTAAGGGTCGGGTCAATTACAGTACCTAACGTCTCGAGCACAGTTGACTAGTGCTCTACCTCATAGTTATTCACTGTTGTAAGAATCTTATGGGCCTAGCCCAAAACTCCCATGGTAGTGGGTCTGGCTGATCCAGATGCGTTGGCCCTTTCCTTTGGGCATGAATGCTGGTAATGTGGCACCCTACAATCCAACACACTTTCTTCAGTCCAGTATTCCTAGTACCTAAAGTAGAATCTTAATTCTAACAATAAGGCCAAAATCGAACTCCTTGACCTTAAGTTTTTGGGTAATTTGATGCAAAGAATATTGAAACAGCTCTAAAATGAGCCTCGCACTCGGGTACCATGCGACTGCCTTGTCGCAAAGCGCCAAACTCATTCAGTTGACACTCAATGAATTCCTTAGAAAGATACCTCTCCTAAAACTATCCATCAAACAATTCACATGACACCTCGTCGACGACCGTGTTCAAAAGTGGCAGGAGCGTCTTATGCCATAGAAGAGTGCTCCCCTTTAGTCAAAAGACCATGATAAGAACCTTCATGTTGGAGGTCATAATCGTGAAGCATGAAGAAAAACGCCTTTCTCTACAACTGTGCCTTGACGACATAGTCATCCACAACACTCATGGGCTCGAGAACTCAACTATCTCGAGTTCTCGGTGGATGCTAATTGTACTAGCTAGGGAACAGTGTGGACCCTCAACGGTATAGGTGCCCCAGCCTCATCTCAGTACCGATGGTGAATCAAGGCCCTTGACATTACCTGGGAGGGCCTTTTTAGACCATCATCATCCATTACTACAAGAGAATCCATCCCAAGGACTTGTTCTCCCCCTTGGGGGTTCAACCTCGAGGGTGCGGGAACTTCTGGAGGCGTCACACCCCCTTCCATGGCACCATGTTACGAACCTCTGAGGCGTACTCTAAATGCGATCACCACATGGATATGTTAAGGTTTTTAATTAACGCAAGGGTTAATACTCACAGGTTAACTGCAGTCAAAATCCTGGAGATCCATAGTCATAGGGTTGAACTTGCTCTGATACCATATGTAACGACCTCAAATCGTTACAACTACAAGCGAATAATTTTCTTTTTTGAGAGGAAGGCAAGACAACAACAACTGAACGACACAACCTGACGATGAATTCACGCATGAATATTAGGCAATAGACAACAACGACTCAATGTACTATCACAATGAGGAGCTGGGCGAGACATGAGAAATCAAATATAGAAATGACTACCCACCCGACACAAACATGAAAATGCCTACAAGACAAAGGACACAATCCACCATCCCAACACAATGGTCTCGACGACCAGTAACTATAACCTCTATGTGCGCAAAACCAATGCATGAAGGAGTTACAACTCATGCACCATAAAAAACTACAATGAACAATGCCTACAATGGGCGGCATAGACCACGGCCAATTTATCCTTTGACTCTAACCATTAGGTCATGCAATGATCCCCTCATCAGGAATCATGTCATCTCTCGGTGATAGGCGTGACAAAAAACGTGGAATAACAATAAAATGGACCCTCAAAACAAGCTAAAAATCCACGTGATAGGAGATCAAGTTAACTATCTAACCCATGTCGACTAACCCTAGCACCCAAACGACAAGTCAATCAAGACGAATATCACTTTCCTAAAACAAAATAATTTCCTTGCACAATAAGATCATTCTATGCAATTGAAAGATTATTATTAAAACAAAATTTCGTTGTGACTATGTCCCAATTCCCAAGTTAGATAAGTATAACTTGCTTTCTCTTAAAACTGGAACTAGTTGCTAACTTTTGTAGTTTCTATCCTTTAAACCCTGAACTGTACACTGAGAAAAAGGGTTTTAGTGCAACTGAACACCCACTTAAACCACAAAGAAAAAATCGATTAGAAGGTAAATTCTACGACTTATCAATCCAATAACTCATTGGCATGTAAGCCACTGTGACATAATTTGCATCTTGGCACTAAAATAAGGATGAGGAAAAACACTTAATCACTGCTTACAATAAGGAGTTGTTGTGACTATATCCATACTAACGACCCTCCCTTATCTGTCTAAAAGGATAAGCCATTGCTGTGTAAGGAAAAAAATAAAGTATCTCATTGCTGACTAAACTAGCAGTGTACAATTTAAAATTATAGCTAAGACTATCAAATCACATCATATAGGTTGTCTATTAACGATTTGAAAATGCTATCTAAAAGGAAGACTGTCTAGCAAATATAAGGTTGTCCAAATTTGGTCGCAACCATTCAAGGTATGGAGTAACTATCTAACATACAATAAAATCATAATGAATGCAGTCAGAAAAAGGTAAAATCATGTGAGTTCGCAGAAGGTGAATTTGCAACCAACAATAAAGTCTAGAGCTATCATTAATGGATCGAAACACAGAACAAACGAAAATCCTTGCGTTAAAATATGTAAAAAAAAAGGGATCGTTGTCATACGATGTTATCCGTCATAATTAATTTAATCACAATAAAAATGGTAGGCATAGAATACACTGTTCCACCATCATTATCAGACAAGTAAGGTAATTCAACACAGTCACAAAATAATTAACAGGTTGCGAAAATTGAGGATGCCACCCACCATCATGAAATTCTCTACATAGGTAAGAATTTCCTAAATGTGGTCTCGAGGTGTTAAAACCATTGTCTGTCACAATCTTATATTGTTGAGTCATAATCTTACTATTGTCATTCAAATAAATTTTTCTTACGAAGGAGGAGACTGTAACTAAACAAAAATGGTTGCAAACCACCCAGGTAAACGATTATACATAAAAATGTAGACATTAAGTGATCAACGTAGAGTAAAAGATGTAAGTAATTTTGTAAGAATCGGGAGTATAAATTCACTAACTAACCACTGTAAAAACAACTAGTTGCCTCAAGTAAAATGTTGGCAAGATCAGGTGGGACTAGGAAGCCCAAAACGCTACCAGGCGATTGATTGGGTGTAGAATAAGCTGTGTTTGGCCAAAAACGCCTGGTAAAATTCGCCATCAATTATAATAAAACACAAAGAATAAGTTGTTGAAGGTGTGGTTGAAAGAGAGGAAAGACATGGTTGAAAGTGTGCAAATCGTGGTCATAAATAATGGCAATGGCTCACCATAAAAAAAGAAGGTAAATCTTTGTGTAATAAAAACTGAAATTCGCAAGTAAATCAACTACCAGTCCATAAAAAAAACACCTGATCCAGGTGGATATCGATGGCCACCCACCTTCTCCAACTGGCCCAAAACATGTTTCTGGCAATTTTGGTAATTTACTATTTTTAGCAGTTTTTAACTTCCGAGGCCATTTTGAGGCCCTAAACGATGTTTTTTGAGAAAACGGGGAGCAACATGAGCTATTCTCGGATAGATATTTCCAATGAGTTGTTGAGCGCCCCAAACAGAGATTGTATGCAAAAGTTACACCCCTAGGAAGTTGACGTATCAACTACCCCCATCGGGGTCCACAAACGTTTTGGATTTTCATCTTCTGGGGTTAGGGTTTTGGATTTTACTTATGTTAAAAAGGCCCTTAGAGCCTCATTGTAATAATAATCTTCTCACAGATGTGAGTAGCCATCACATCTCTTCTCTTAGATAATATACCACCATTCTAGCGAGTCTTTCACTCTGTATTTTACAGTCTCTGTACACTTATTTCATTAATAGAAATCGTGTATTACTGTATATCTGTGACTCTTGTTTTATTTCCGCTATATCTCTGTTATATTGTTGTCTCTCTTGCAATATCTATGTGTATTTCTTTATTATATCTCTGATCTCATTTCGTGCCGAAAATAATCTGGATTAGTGGTATCAGAGCAGACTGCTCTTGATTGTTTTCAGTGCATTTCCCCGGCGAGGTATGAGTATAGCAAGTTGGGTCTCAAGCTTGTCTCTCTTTAGGACAATCGCTCTCGCACACCCAAGAAACCCTCAATGGTTGAAGAAAATAAAAACGACGGAGCAAATGATCCTATCAGTCTAATGCTTGAGCAAGCTCTCACGCGACAGAGGGACAAAATGATGGAGAATTTTTCCCACATCCTTCAACGCCTCCCGATAGCATCAGGCGCATATTTATCAAGAGGCCACTTTGGAGGCACCTCGCCTTTTAAGGTACAAGTTAATTTTGATATTCCTATATTTGAAGGACAGATAGATGCAGATGCCCTAGATAAATGGTTAAATCTGCTAGAAGGTTATTTCTCTGTTCATAATTTTTCTGACAAGGAAAATATCACCATCACACTCCTTAAGTCTCTCCCCCATGTCAAACATTGGTGGGAAACTTACTGGGAGAAGAGTTCCAAAGAGGACTCTGGAATATATGGGGCCAAGCCCACTTGGGATTTTTTTGTGGATGCGATAAAGGAACAATATTACCCTGTTGGCAACTATGAGGACCAGTATATGAGATGGACCACACTGCGGCAAGAGAAGGGCCAAGCAGTTCCAGAGTTCACCAATACCTTCCATACCTTGCGCACCAAGCTGGGTATCAAAGACTCCGAGCGACATTTGGTTCTGAAATATCGTTAGGCTCTACACAGATACATCTAGAATGAAATGGATTTTTTGGACATCTCATCACTTGGTGCTGCTTATCGATATGATATTGAAATTGAGCAGGAATTTGAGCACCAGAACAAACGGGAATTCAAGTCTACAAATCTGCAACAACCAAAGCATAACAAAGACATCCCTAAAAAACAGTCTCGCGAAAACCAGTCCAAGACAGAGGAAAAGAAGGATCACGGGAAGACAAAGAAGGACACTGGAAAATGATGCGATTTCCATAAAATCCCCTGGCACAACACCAAAGAATGTCGCTTAAAACAATCATTAGTGGCCGAGATCAAAGACAAGGAGCCAAACTCTGATTCAGAATCTGATTCTGAAAATAATGGTAAAAAATAGATCATCGACGAAGACCCCACTGCTATTGTCGCGACCGCAACAATTCAACCAAAAGAACCAACAAATCCAGAAGAGGGGGAGCGCCTTTTTCATTCACAGATGTGGGTGAAGGGGACCCCGCTGCATTTTATTGTTGAT
>ML779283.1:456798-477513 GCA_009831015.1 Picea engelmannii
TCTAGCTCTATTTGGAGTTTTAAGTCTCTTTCTTCACTCCTTTTTTCTAATGTTTCTAACTCTATTTAGATTTTGGCATCTCTCTCTTCTCTTCTTTTTTCTACTGATTCCATATAATTGTAAAGGATCTCTAGGGTGATTTTGGGGGGGCTCCCCTTGTTAGGATGATTTTTTGGAATAGGTGGTGGAGTGCTCATATTGAAAAAAGGAGAAAAAAGATGTAACAATTATTATTATGGATTGACTTTATCTCTCAAAACAACTTTTACTTATGAAACATAAAATAAAAAGAAAAAATTATGTATTTAAATCTCTTTACCTAAAATTAAAATTGGATCAAAGTAAAAAGTGGAATATGCCACCCAACGATTTGACTGGTAAAGTCTACGAAGGTATAAATACCCTACCCAAACATTTGTTTTTAACCACTAGGCCCACTCATGCTATATAATCTTAGAAATAAAATATATCCTTATAAAAAAAATAAAAAAGAACAGAGAAGTATTATTCCTGTTCAAAACCAAAGAGATATAACTATATATTATATATAGTTATATTATATATAACACGTATAACATGGGGCGATGCTCGACATCATGCCAACCTCTGCATGTGCAAGGGCCAGGTCCCTTGGGTGTCGACGAGACCTGGTCCTTGCCCGCGTGAGGGTTGGGGCGATGCCGAACATTATCCCCATATTATATGTGTTATATATAATATAACTATATATAATATATAGTTATATTGTATATAATATATAGTTATATATAATATAACTATATATAATATATAGTTATATTATATATAATATATAGTTATATATAATATAATTATATATTATATATATATTTTTTTAATTTTAATTAATTTTCATTTTTTTATTAAAAATTATAATTTTTTTTTGTAAATTTATGTTTTTTTTAAGGGTGTTTTTTTAATTTCCTAATTTTAGATGTTTTAATTTGTTTTATTTTTTACTTTTTTAATTGTGTTTTGTTAACATTTTTAAAAGTTTTTGGACTATACTTTTTTTCTAATTTCTCATTAAGCTTAGTTTATATATATTTTTTTTTTTTCCACTTTAAATTTTAATAAGATTTTCTTTGATTTGGTAGCTATACAAATTTGTTTTTTATTTATTTTTTCTTTCTATTTAAATTTCAATTCTTTTCTTTTTCTTAGTTTTTTTTAGTTTTAATTTATCAAAAAAAAAATCAATTATATTCTTTTGCTAAATGTTTTAAAATTGTGTTATTTAACTACAATGATTTTCTATCTATTAAAGTAAAGGTAAAAAATGTGTTAAAAATGATATTTTCCACTATATTTAAAAAAGTATGGAACCATAAATTAATTAAGGAGATGAAAAATAGTATTTTCAAAAATGTAAATGGTAAAAAATATTTTAAGATTGAAAGAAGCATGGAAAAATGACTAAAAACATTGTCAATAAAAAAAATTAATAATAATAAATGAAAAACAAGCATTTAAAAAATAAGTGGAAACATTATGTATCTGAAAATTTAAAATAGAAAAAAAACACCTAAAAATGGAAGGGGGGTGCTACTGGTAGCATCATTTTTAAAACTAGGGTAAAAAACTTGACCCCCCAAAAAACGAGAACTCTGTAGAGTTCTCCTTAAGTTGGTAACTATGTTCATTATGTATGTATATTTCATTAATGGTTAGAAACATTCATTTATGTATGTATGTATGTATGTATGTTTATTTAATGGGAAACTAATTACTTGAAAATTCTCTATAAAAAGGATGGAGGAGGAGGAGTATGAATCTAATATTTTTGTGTAAGGGTACGCTGCTGAAATTTATCTTGACTGAACTTTCTCTTGTGGGATTTGGGATACCCAGCTCGGGTAACAAGTGGTAGATTGGCCTTGCGAGGTGAGATGGGTGCTATCATTCTCTAATAGTTTGTGTGTGGCCCTTTTGCGGATCAGTGGGCTTAGGGGGGAGAAGAGTATTCATAGCGTTCATTGGGAGGTACCAGTGAGGTCACATTGATTGACAAGTGAGAGCTGGATGGAGTGCACGCGGGATAACGACTTCAGAGATTTCACATTTGCCTACGTTATGCATGTGTATATTTGTATTGAATGATAGTTTTGCTAATATTATGGTAGTTGCGGGAGGCATTAACGCCCATTTGTGACCTTTGACAAGATTAGAATATTTCGAAAGCAACAAAAGAATTGAATATAACCCTAGAAGAGATGCCAACTAAAGGAAATAATTAATACTAAGTAATTAGCACCCAGAATGAGAAGTCGACCCAAGAAGTCTGGCAGAAGAAGTATAAATATAGGAGGGCAGTCTTCATTTTAGCTAGACTTCTCAGAATTATAGAAGTACACTTGTGTGCATTACAGAAGGCCAGGTTTTGTGCAAGTTTTGGGAGGAGTTGTTGTCGCTAGTCTTGCAATATATATTCTCGGTATTTATGGATTGGACTCTCTGATAATTCTTGGTTATCATTTCTTGGTGCATTAGCCTTGGTTGGCTTTGATTTTCTACCAAAATTTTTCTCTCTGTTAAGGTCAAGGTGCTTAGGGGTGGCATTAGTGCCTATGGTTGGGTGACAATATTGCTATATTGTCTATGGTTAAACAAGGACATACAATATTGTAATAGGTTATGGGCCCACACCTCCTTCATTCGGTATAACCACTGGAAGGAAGATAATCCATAAGGTTATCAAGCTTGTTGAAGAAATACTACTAGGGTTACTAGCATGTGTAGTGACTAAAGTATTGTCGCTAGGGTTACTAGCACATGCAGTTGTAGAAACCCTAAAACCCTTATCCAACACCTTATGATGGAACACCTTACTCAAGGAGATTATATTCAAGTGTGCCTTAGTCCAACGCACCTGTTAGCACTCTCAGAAGACATAAATGTCAAGGTTGAAATTTTGGGTCAAAGCTTGACCAGTCATCAGTCAAGAGAAGTCATCACTCACAGGAATGTTTGAAGATTACATGTGGATAATTTATAGTGGAGATTCTAGGAATATGACAAGAGATCAAGCTAGACTCTCCAATCTAAATGAAAAGAAGACATCGTACAAGGTAGAACTTGGAGACAAAAACACTTACTCAGTCGAAGGAATTAGTCAAGCCTCCGTCAAATTGATAACAGGTAAGAATGTTCATTTGAGGAACGTCTTATATGTACCTAGTTTAGAAAATAATCTTGTATCCATATCTTTCCTAGAAGACAAAGGAAACATAATAGATTTTGTAGATGGAAAAATGTTATCTTTCCCTAGAGACTCCAGCATAGAGAATTTTAGAGTTATTGGAACCCATGAAGGAACACTATAGAGAGTACTAGAATGAAATTATGAAGCCCTTATACATGATGAAGTCAATCCCAATGAACTTTGGCATAAAAGGTATGCTCATATCAACTATCAAACATTACCCTTCCTCAAAAATATGGTTGAAGGAATACCATAACTACATTGTACACATGAAGGAATTTGCAAAGGATGTGCTCTTGGCAAGAATGTCAGGAAACCATTCTCAAGCAGCAATAATAGATCTAAGGAAATTCTAGATATAATACACTTAGATGTTTGCGGTCCATGCTAGTCAAATATCTAGTAGGTTCTCTTTACTATGTAATATTCATAGATGATTACTCAAGAAATACATGGTTATATGTCTTGAAGACAATGGATGAAGTATTCAACAAGTTTCAAGAATTCAAAGGAGAGATAGAGAACCTCACAAAAAAGAAAATCAAGACCTTGAGAATAGATAATGGAGGAGAATATACATAGAAGGAATTTGTTTCCTTTTGCAAATCGGAAAGGATTAGAAGGGAGCTAATTGTTCCTCATAAAACTCAACAAAATGGTGTAGTAGAAAGAAAGAACATATCTATTGAAGAAAATTTGAAGGAACTATTGAACAATCAAGGTTTATCTATGTATATATGGGGAGAAGCATCCATGCAAGAAATATATGTTCAGAACATAAGTCCTCACCACATATTGAAGGATATAACTCTAGAAGAATACTTCTCAGGAAAGAAACCTAATGTGGAACACTTAAGAATATGTGGATGCCATGTTTACTTTCACATTCCCAAGGATAAAATGAATAAATTAGAACCCTCAGGAAAGAAGGACATATTTGTGGGATATAGTGAATCATCCTAGGCTTATAGAATCTATATCTCGGAACAACATAAGATTGAATTCAAAAGAGACTTGACCTTGAATGAAAAGATGGCTTTCAAGAAATCCATAGAAGAAACTATAGAATAAAAAGAGTATGAAGAGCCTATTGAAGAAATCACATGTCTTCCAGAAAGATAGAATGAAGAAAAATAACAATTTGATCATTCGATGCAACCATGTGATACCATTGATTTAGACACTATACCAAAAACCAAGAAACACCCAACTTGTCTTAAAGATACCCTAGAAGAAGCAGAAAGACTCAAAGCCCCAAGTGGGACCTTCAGAAAAGTAAGAATCCTAAGAGATTTTCCAGCTATGCAACATGTATGACAAAGCTTCTAGATGAAGAACCTACTATGTTTGAAGAGGTAGCTTAGAATAAACAAAGGAAATAAGCCATGAAAGAAGAACACCAATCCATCATGAAAAATGATGTATGGGAAATTATGACTAGACCTAAAGAAAAATGAGTAGTAACTTCAAAATGGGTCTATAAGATCAAACATGCAGTAGACATAAGCATGGAAAAATATAAAGCAAGGTTCATAGCTATAGGTTTCTCCCAGAAGGAGGGAGAAGACTATGAAGAAAGATTTTCTCCCATTGCGAGATATACTTCCATTAGAGCTATCATGTCACTTGCTGCTTCCATGGGATGGAGTTTACATCAGATGGATGTAAAAATAGATTTCCTCAATGGAGCAATCAAAGAAGAAGTATACATTGAACAACCTTAAGGGTTTGAAGTACATTCCAAAGACACTCATGCTTGCAGACTAAAGAAATATTTGTATGGACTCAAGCAAGCTCCAAGAGCTTGGTATGCCAGGATAGATAGCTACCTAATGAGACTTGGTTTCTCCAAAAGTCATGCAGATCCAAATCTTTAATACAAAGTTGTGAAGAATGCACTTGTGATTCTACTGCTATCTTTTGACGATTTATTCTTGACAGGTAAATAGTCTCTCATCATCCAGTGTAAAAAGGAACTAGCTTCTCAGTTCGATATGAAAGATGTTGGTCTCATGCATTGTTACTTGGGACTAGAAGTATGGCAAAAGCGTAGTGAAGTATTCCTTGGACAAGGAAAGTATGTAGTAAAGATTCTTCAAAAGTTTGGAATGATGGATTGAAAATCCATGGACACTCCTATGACCATAGATATAAGAAAAGTAACAGACTTAGATTCTGATCTAGTAGACCCGTCTCTATATCAACAATTGATTAGGTCATTGATGTATTTGTTAAATGCTTGACCATACATATGCTTTGTCGTAAACCCACTAAGCTAGTTCAAGGTGGAACCTATACATGAGCATTGGATAGTTGAAAAGCATGTTCTAAGATATATTTGCGGGACACTAAACTATGGTTTAAGATATACCACATCTAGTGATATACAACTTCATGGATTCACAGATTCATATTGGGCAGGAAGTGAAAAAGACAGAAGGAGTACTTTAGGGATGTGTTTCATCTTGGGATCCTCTATGATATCTTGGGGTAGCAGGAAACAAAATTGTGTCGCACTCAGTAAAATAGAAGCATAATATATTGCAGCAAGTGAGGCATGTACAAAATCAATATGGCTGAGAAAGATGATCTCTGGATTATTTGATCAGGTCCCATATTCAACCATAATACACTGTGACAATCATAGTTGTATAAATCTTTCATAACACCCTATGTTTCATGAACGGTCAAAACAAATTGAGATCAAATACTACTTTATTCGAGATAAAGTCCAACAAGGAGAAGTGAAGCTCCAATATATCCCCACAGATGAGCAGACAACAAATATCTCGACAAAGCCTTTGTCTAGAAAAAAAATTTCATATATTTGAGCATATATCCGAGACAAATTGGGGATCGTGGAAATAAATCCCTTAACTAAAAGGGAAGAAATGACTCTCCAAGTTTGGATGGAGCACTGACATATCAATGATTTATGGACAATCATTTTTAGCTTTGAAAAATGGTCGAGGATGGGCAAGTTCCTTTCCAAGTTCGGAAAGTGGTTTGAGATTTCTGACGGACATGCATTTTCCAGTTCATAAAATGGTCCAGATTGAATAGTCATTTTCATATTGAAAATGGTTCAATGGATTGTTCATGTACCATAGACAACGATTCCCCTTGTGGCGAGTGTGGGTGAATGGTCTAGGACAATATTTATTCTTGGAAGTGACTCTCAGTAGTGTTTAAGAATATTGTTCTCCCTCATTGGATAGTCATTCTTTCGAAGCTGACAGTTGTGAGGAGTTTCCAAGAATGGTCTATTTTGGAGGTTGGTGTATGACAGTCATTTCCTTACGAAATGGTCTGAACAGTCATTCCCTAGGGCATATTCATTCTCTCTAGGTTGCACATTGTTTAGTTCCGGAGGAATGGACCAGATAAGTGAATGGTCTAGGTTCAACAATTAGGGACACACATTCTCTAGGGAAGACTCATTCTCTCCAGGTTGCACTATGTTTAGTGTTGGAGGAATGGCTCGGATAGGTGAATGGTCTAGGCCCAGAAATCAAGACAATTATTCTTCCTTGCTTGAGACAAATAGTCGAGATAGCCCATCATTAATATTCTACTCTTTGAGGGAAGATGCTCTTCCATATCTCATAGATTTGAGTGGAAGAATGGCCCAAATGACTCAGATTATATCATAATATTGTTTCTGCGTAGGTTGATATCAGATGATATGATTACTATGGAGACTATATGTCTCCAGACAGTAGAGGTATGCTATTGTGGTGGATATGTTCCAGTTTTTTTGACTAATTGTCATGTATTGAGTAGTTGTGTACTACCATGGATAGACACAATTGTGTTCTATCAGTTGACATTGTACTAATTGTCATGGAGATTATCCAGTTGGATAATAATGATGGTGCTCCTGATTTAATTAGCATGTATAGCTATAATGATACCACCAATTGAATGCTCTATTTGTGCTCAAGACCATTATCTATTATACCTCCATAGCTAGGAGGGAGTGTTTATATTATGGTAGATGCGAGAGTTATTAACCTCCATTTGTGACCTTCGACAAGATTAGAATATTCTGGAAGCAAGACAATAATTGAATATAAACCTAGAAGAGATGTCGGCTAAAGGAAATAATTAATACTAAGTAATTAGCACCCAAAATGAGAAGTCAGCCCAGGTAGTCTGGCAGAAGTAGTATAAATACAGGAGGCTAGTATTCATTTTAGCCAAACTTCCTAGAATTACAGAAGTGCACTTGTGCGGACTGAAGAAGTCCAGTTTTTGCACAAGTCTTGGGATGAGTTGTTGCCACTAGTCCTGCAATCTATATTCTCGGTCTTTCTAGGTTGGACTCTCTGATTAGTCTTGGTTATCATTTCTTGGTGAATTAGCCTTGGTTGGCTATTGATCTTCTACCAAAATTATTTTCTCTTACAAGGTCAAGGTGCTCGGGGGTGGCATTAGTGCCTATGGTTGGGTGACAATATTGATATATTTTCTATGGTTAAACGATCACATACAATATTATAAAAAGTTTAAATATTGTTCTCATGCCTTCAGTAATGTACTTCTACTATTTTAAGTTTATGTTTAATCAATGTAACACTATCCAACGATTTCATTTTTATATTTCTGCAAATTGTCTTGATGAGTCCAAAGTTTTATGATCAGAGAACTTAAATTCATCCCAACCTTATGCTCATTGTATTTTGAATTGATTTCCCATGGAGAACCCAAACTCTCATTGCAATGACTTCTCTGCATTCGTTTTTATTGGTTTAATACTAGGAAAAATTGTGTTTTTATCTTCTGTCCCTTATCCTTAAGTTATTAATATGTTCCCGAGTAGTCAGCCAAGAGCTTAATAGATTGTATTCACTACGGTGTTTAAGAATGATATTTAAATGCCCTTCTTTCCTGTGAATGGATAATAAGTGAAGGATAAATTTTCGCCCAACTATCTATCCCTTACTTATCTCTATGTTATTCTTTTATGATTAATCTCTAATCCTTGTGCCCTCCTTGTGAATGAGTATCTCTGCGTTTTGATTGATTCGTCTCTGATTGATTGACCTCTGATCTCTGTGTTTCCTTTATGAAAATCTCTGCGTCCTCTCCAAAATTTTCTCTGCGATTCTCATTTTATATACAGCTTTTACTCCATGATTTTCCTCACATTCCTCATAGCATCAACCATGATTTTATTGGCATAATGTAGAGATTTTACTCCATGATTTTATTGGCATGCTACACAACTTTCAAACCATGCATTTATGGGCGATTTACCCAGCCTTTACATAGCTTCAGACCACATTTTTCTTGGCATTTTAGACATCCCGTTCGCATAGTTTTTACACAACATTCTGGTTGGATTTCATTATTCCTTAGTCACATATCTTTTTTTAATTGCACAACGATATTATATTATTAGGCAACAATATCATATATTCATTAGACTTGTGAATGGAAAGCGAATTTAATATATGTATGAAAACGATTTTATACATATAGTGTGACTACAAAATTAATATTTATTGACAATGATTTTATATATGATAGTTTAGATTTTATATATATCGTGTGACTGTGAATTTAATAGATATTGGCAGATATTTAATTGTAGAGTTTAAATTCCATTCTAAATGCACTTACACAATGATATTGTTGGTATATATTTAATTTCGTAGAGTTTAATTCCCATTTGGAATTTATTTAACACAACGACATTGTTGGTAGAGATTAAATTTGGAGATTTTCAAATTATTTTTAAAATGTAATTGTACATCGAGTTAATGCTGGAAAACGATGCCATTGCTAGGCAACGATTCTATTGGTAGAAATATTGGACAGCATGAATATTGATATCAATATGTGGGACAACGTGAATATTGATATCAATATGTTGGACGACATGAATATTGATATGTTTTTGTATGTGGATATTGATATGTTTTTGCATCTGGATATTGATATGTTGGACACTATGGCTATTGGACAGCGTGAATATTGATATCAATATGTGATTATGGATATGTTTTTGCATGTGAATATTGATATGTTGGACAAAGTTTATCAATATGTTGGATAATGACGTTGATTGTTGACAACAAATATGAAAGACAACATTTTGCATGTGAATGTCACTATTTTTGTAGGTGAATGATAGTATTGTATTCTAAGAATGACAACTTTGTGATTACTATTGTGTATGGATGTGTTTTCATCCAATATATGATTAGACAATGATTTTATCAGACAAAGATTTTATTAGATGGCGATTTTATTAGATAGATAATTTATTAGACAAATATTTTATTAGCTAGCAATTTTATTAGACAGTGAATTTATCTATTGATAGACAACACCTTTATATACATATGACAACTACTTTATATAATAGACAACAATTTTTATATATAATAGACAACAAATTTTGTATATGATAGACAACATTTCATATCATGACAACAATTTTATATATTTTATAGACAACAATATCATGTGTTTAATAGACTGTGATGTTTTTGTTGATCGTGAATAGTAATAGACAGAGATGTTGTTGTTAGACACTGAAATAATTGATAACAACGATTTAGTAACAAATAAATGGTTAGCATGGTATCCCTACGTACTCCCAACTTAATCTAATCTCGATTCTTTTCTTTTCTTTTTAAATGGTCACGGTAAAGATCTATTGATTGATGATTTCTTATTAATAGATAACATGTTATTACAGAAAGGATTCTGGAGGGAAGAATTCATAGATGGCTAATCACGTCCTTTAATTGATGTATGTTTTCATTAGAATTTGTTGCGTCATGAATTTAATGTGATGTATGATTTTATAGTAGCCAAATTTCCTTTGCGTCTTGTTGACTTGTCGATTGGGTGCTTGGATATAGTCTTCTTATATTTCTGACAGTTAATTTGGTCTCCTAGCACATTGGGATTTTCTTTGATTATTGGTCTAGATATGTTATGTTGCGCCTTGGTTACTGTCTCACCTACCACTTGTGATGGTCTGATTCCTGATGACGGGGTCATTGTGTTCCCTGATTGATAGATGCAAATGATAAACTATCCAGAGTCATGTGCTTCCCAACAGGGGCGTAATGTTCATTGTACTTGATGTTGGTACTTGTGTTGTAATGCTTGTTGGTGCTTGTTCCTCACTTTCTGTTAAGGTTCAAGTTACCCATGTCATTTGATGTTGGTTACATCTGGTTGATCTTGATGTTGTCCCAAATCTTAGTCATTATATCTATCTATTGATTATCGCATGTTTCGTCCAATTGCATGATGTGCTAGTATGTTGGGTCGTTGTTGTCTATTTCCTGAATGCGTAATTTGTGTTCATCATCAAGTTGTGTTGATTAATTATTGTTGTTGATTTCCTTCCTGATTTAAAAAAAAAAAAAATCACTTGCTTTGCGTCCCATGTAGTCGTAACGACGGGGGTTGTTACAAATAGTCATTTGGTTTATCCAGGCTAAACAAGAAAGTGCAATTTCTCTTTATTTTTCTAATTTGTAGGAAACATGTCTCTAATGAAGACTACCCTCACACAACCTCTCAAATATCCTAAGGAAAAAAAAAACGACAGGTGAAGCTTCACAAGACAAGCCTATTATGGTCCAAGATCTATTGAACAACTTTGTGGCCATAATGTAGATTCATGCATCAGAATATTATTTCTTGTTTCCATTATACAATGATATTTAACCTACAACTAGAGTTCAAGTTTTGTTTTCGGGATGGAAATAATTTTCTATGAAGTTCAAGAATGGGAAATAAGTGGAGATGAGACCACATAGTGACCCTGTTGTCAGGGAAATCAATGATAACATTTTCATGAATATCCGGAGATCTCATCTACATTTTTCTACAGCGAGATAACCTATTTTTCCTTATATAGAAATAATTGAATGGGGCATATTCCATGCTAATTTCAAGAAACCCCTAATTGAGAATAATAAAGGTGATTCTGTAGGGATTTTCTTAGCCAACAAAGTGCTAAAGTGTCCTTACTCTCATTTTCTTGAATAAACCTGCAAGTGATAAAGTTTCCTTACTCTCACTTACGTCATCCCCAACATTAGTATAAACATTATAATAAACTGAAACATTGATTTTATCCTTATCTATGTCTTTACCATTTCTTATCAACCAATGGAATCCAGCATCATTTACATGTACTATATTACCATCTATTTCGGAGTGGGATACGAGTGTCTCCTTTGGCACACTATACCCCTATATTGGCCCTACCTCCTCTATGTGAACCTCTAGCATGGTCTTTGTAACACCACCCTCATTTTTCAGTTATCTCTTCTGTCTTTTCCTTACCCTATACTACTATCTACCATGTTGTATGCCCTTTTATTTGAACTATCGAACTAGATTTTCCAAAATACCTCACTCAACACATTTCTTGAGTTGTATATTTGTACTCTTTCCTT
Organism: Picea engelmannii; assembly: GCA_009831015.1. NCBI lineage: Eukaryota > Viridiplantae > Streptophyta > Pinopsida > Pinales > Pinaceae > Picea > Picea engelmannii. Next base: position 468,451 of record ML779283.1, read on the forward strand.
ATTTGATGTATCTAGATCCATTTTATTTTTTATATTCTTATCTCATCTCCCTTCTTTCTTCTCCTACCCCCTAGGACTTATGCTTACCATGGTTCTAGGTTTTTTTTGCATCAGTGTGTTTTCAATATACAACATCTCAATCCATAATGACATTTATTCTAATAGTATACCTCTTAGTTCGGCCTCAAATTCTAATTCAAATAAACTAAAGGAACTATGATATTCAATAGAAATATCCACATTGTATCTCCCTTTGACTCTACAAAACCATAAATCAATTGATCAACTCCACTTATTTTCTAAGGATTTTAGTCTCTTGATCTTTTCTTGATCCCCCACCATCGTTTCTTGGGAATGACTTAGAATCTTAATTTCCTCCTACCTTTTTACCCATTCATGCAATAAAATAGGAAAAAAAGAAAAAAAAAATCCTTGTTAGGTAAAGATACTTATCCTTTTCCCACAGGGGTGTACACCGATTGGCAAGTGTCATGTAAATGGAAGGAAATATGTAAAAAAAGGTCTCAAGTTTGATTCTCACCTTGATCTATCGAGAGGCGTGCTTGCGGGTGGTGCGATTCTCCCTAGGGGTTATAAGGTAACCAACACTATTCGACTCCCTGTCACGTGAGTATGATACTCCTGTTATTACTGATTCCCCTAGTTACAAAAAAAAAAAAAAGATACCTATCCTTCCATGCTTTGGGGTCCATATGTAGTAGGATTTGGATTTCTTTTTGTTCAAACTCAATTTCTCTTTTATTAATCTAGTTTGTATCTCCAATTGTAATGGTCTTCCTGAAATATCTATGCTTTCTTCAATAGCTTTTCTTTGTCCAAGAAACTGAACCAATTGTTTGTGATAATTTCAAACCCTAGGTTCTAAAATTAGGCCAATAATGAAGTTCATTAGTATTTCCATATTTAATATCCTAGAAAGGAAAAGGTCTCACTTGAGACACTAATGAACATTATAGGAACATATTTGAATGATAAAAAAATAAAACATTAAAATTAATGCAATCATCATACATTCATTAGGCATTTAGATCAACCCACATAACATAGAAAATTTAAGGGGGGCATCCATCACATAGTATTTTCTATTAAATACATAATATTGGTCCATATAAACTCCTTATAACCCCATACAATAGTCAAGGGATTTAGGCCATGATATCTCCTTCTTCCATACAATATTTGATACAAAAACTCAATACGAAAGCCAAAATAACCCACTATCTAACCCTCATACCATCATTTATATTCCTTTAATTACACTCTAAATCAATTATAAAATGATCATAACTTCCTACAACATAGCCTTCTAACAAAAGAATAATTGAGAATGCTCCTTCTAATCACATTCATGGTTTTCAATGTGCAGATCAAGAATACAACATGCAACTCAAAACTAGGTGTCTAGGCTAAACATAACATCAAGAGAAAAACTAGGTGCATAAAGATTAGCTATATGCACGGTTTCCAAAACTAGAAAATATGGTACCAATAATGATCAACATTTCAATTTGAGTGTCCATCCTAGTAGTCACAATATTATATGTTGATAAACCTCTTATAARGTAAACCCGATTCATTTTCATGTCATTGATGTCACTCTTCTTAATTGACCCAAGCTTAATAAACAAGTTATATGTACATGAGTTGGGACTTCTTCTACTGTAATTCATACATTGCAAGCTATCCCTACAATTTGMAATAAGAAGAGGTGCCAACACACGGAGAATTCTACCCTTTGTTTTTCTCTTTATGAGTGTAAAGTCAAATATAAATAGAGTCATTAAGGCAAAATATTTTAAAATGGATTAAAACGAAAATATGTTAGATTGCRATATAAAATTCATAATTGTTCTAAAATAAATAACACACATACAATGATGATTCCCTCGAAAAATATTAAATTTGTGAAAATAAAACTAGGTTGTGTGAAGGAAACCACCCCATATCAAATGTTAAGACATGTAGGAGAGAAAAAAATTGTTTCCATATCTCACTCTTGCACCTAAGAAAATATTTCCATGCCAAAAGCTATTTGGACAAATATTTCCCAACCAAAAGGTATTTGGAAGAGTTTCGTTGTATGACATTGTTTATCTAACATGTACACGTATCTATGCAATCTATGCGGTTGCGGTTCAGAGATACCTAGTTTATTTTAATATACCAAAAGGATTTAGGAATTAGAGTATTGTCTTTAAATACATTTAAATGATAAGAGCCACTTGTCATGTCTAAAGAATTAAAAACGATGGTTATGTTTAAGTAATGAAGCGTTCCTCTTACCATGATTGTGTATTGTGTATTAAATTGGAAATAAATATAATTGGTTGTATATTTATTTAATGATGAGAAACATTTACATTTAATTTTTGTGATGCCATGTTTATGTTTTTGGTGGAAAAAGAGAGAGAATTAATGATTTGATATAATATTGAAAGAGATTTATTATTTTAATATTTTTTTGGTGTCTTTGATGTTTAACAAGATAAATAAAAACCAAAATAAAGTATTTGGATGTAATATTAATGAAATATTATTATTTAAATTATATAGTCTGAGTGGGTCTAATGGTTAAAAATATGTGTTTCATTTTAAAAAATTACAAGTTCAAATAAATTAAAAAAATAATAATAATAAAAATAAAAAAAAATTAAATTAAAAAATTATATATTAAGAATTAATGTAAATTTATTTTAATTTTAAATTTATAACATGTAAAAAGTGGTTAAATCTTGACTTGATTTAAAATAGATTTAAGTTCGTATAAAGAAGTGGTAATATTTTAGTAATATTTTAATGTAAATATTATATTTATATGTATACAACCACCAAATTTAAATCTTATCCTTTATGAATCTTATTTGTGTATTTTTATTATTTCAAATATAATTATCACTTTAATTTTTTAACAACTTAAAATATGGTTAATGTTTCATAATTTCACACACACATATATATATATATATATATATATATATATATATATATATATATACTTTTTTTAGGTATATACACATTATCTAGATCAAAATTGTTTTATAAAAACTTAATAAAAGTAAAATATTACTTGAATTTCTTTAAATTCCGTATGGTTCCTTTCTTTTATGCATTTTTCCGAGAGCAGGCTTGAAGTAGTGTAGCTCGGTTGGGTATATTACCACCCACTCCATTAAACTTCTAAAATAGTTCTGATTAATTTAAACTCAAATAATTTCCCATGAATTTGGGGATTTCTCTTTAATCTTTCACTCTTTTCCCCAAATTCGACACAGAAAAAACTATAACAATGAATTTGTCAAAACTCACACTCGTTCTTGGACCATACAAGATTGATGTTTGAACCAAAAGATATGATACCATTCTGTAACATACCCAACACCTAACTGAGCAACATTACATGTTGAAACTTGTTAAATCATTAATATTTACTCCTAACTAATTTCATATAGATTACCAACTACATATCACACACAGATTTAACCATTTGACTGATACCACAGTTTTAAATGCATCTAACAACAAATATTAAACATGAATGCAACTGTTCAAGAAAACAAAAAACATACAACATTCAAATAAACCATCTACGCAAGAGAATAACATAAGAACAAAACATAAAAACTTATTTGTTAGTAATTAACCAACTCGATGCATATGAAGGATGAACCTCCCAACCATAGACATTGTTTTTCATTTTTATCTCAATAGTAGGCTACCCCCAAGATGAGGATATGGGTCCACAAGGAGATCTGACCCACTAGCTATCCACTCTCCACACACAACAAACCACTCTCCACAAACAACAACCTCAAAACCTAGGTTCTACTCCACAACAGTTTCAATCCTCTAGCTCTCCCTCTTCCATACAACTTGCACTACCGAAGGGATATACACCCATCAGTCCTCACAGTTCCTCAGGTTGTACCATTCATTTATCAAGGCCCCTAGTGCACTCATTTGGACATGTTATCTCAGCTGGTGACCTTTAGGAACTCTTATATGCTTCACGATTTCTCACAATAGACTTCATAAGGCTCTTAAGACATTTCTTCAACAAGAAAAATGCACTACATTCTTACATCCCGTTTTCCAATCACACAAGCCTCTTTTCCTGAATAACCACAGCCCAATAATGGTTGAATTCAAGAGAAACATGGTTGGTGATCTTTCCAACACTTATCTCTCCTATTTCTACTCAAAAAATGCAAGTGAAAACTATTGTCCATGCTAAAACGTGATTGTCCAAAAACTACTCTCTTGGTCATATGAATTTCCTCCCTTTGTGTGCTTGACTTGACTTACATTCTTCCCCAAGTTGATTGTACTCATTCCCATGCTCTCTAATAACTATGGGATGTGACTCCTCACACCCACCCTCTTACATGAGTTTAAATATTGGCTTTAGCAACACTCAACAATAAATAAAAGGTTTACAATGAAAATATAAATCAAGATTGTTGTTTGGATTAACACCTGTGCATAACTCCCCCTTGGACCCCTATCTCTTATGGAATCATAGCCCCCCATAGTTCTTAATTCCTTTCATATCACAACCAATGATTACTACTTTGATTAATTATTCAATGAACATAAAATAAAATTCAACCCTCGACCACATTAAATCAATACGAGCTCTTAGCCCCAACATATTGGATCAACAACCTAATTCATATTTATACAATTACATTATAATTTGCAGGGATTAAAATAGGGGATGTTACATCGATCAAATTCCTCCTTCTTCGTCACCCTTCTTCTCTTTCCTCTTTCTTCCTTTTCTATTTATTTTATTTTAATAAATTATGGGCCCCACCATACGTGATTTCCCACATAGAACCTTGACTAGCCACAAAAGGGAGTAGGGTCCCACTTATTCTGTGGAACATCCACCTTGAGCTCATTCATATGTTTTGGGGATGGGCAAGTCCCATCCACACACTTTTTCCCCAAGAACATGACTTGTATGTATGTTAGATCAGATGATGGAGGTCGAATGCTAATCAATGATCCATGTTGATTTAGGACTTTCAAGTTCATGGGAATTAATGATTCTCAACCCACGAAAACCACCTTACCAACAAGGGGACACATGATATTTCCATAATGATTTTGGAGGATTCTCGTAATTTGCAAAACTTCTTTTTAAATCTCCAATACCACTTATGGTATCAAAGCTCACCACCTTGCTCATGTGGCTCGCACATCACCTATGAGTTTGTATCCATACACTACAGACCTCCAACCTTTCCAATATGGACCTATCACTGTGGAAGTCCATGTCACCATTTTGATATCATGTGATATGTTTCCTCCACATCATCACAGACGTCACTGTATGGAAAATCCCAAAATTTTCCAAAATTTTGAAATTTCCCAAATTTTTAAAAAATGCATATTTTCAAAATTTCTTCATGGCTACCATGGAAGCGCTCCATAATCATGTTCATATGACCAATTCCAATTATCCAAACAACCAATTACTTCCATGCTCAATTGTTTGACATTTCTAGGCATGAATTCCTCTTGAATTCACTCGAAAATTTGGGACTTTTATCCAATTTCTCCATGGCTACCAAGAAATTTTTAAATTAATCCAATTTCATGCATGAATTTACCCATTCATAGGTTTAAAAATAGTCATTTTAACCCTTCAATACAAATTTCCCAAAATTACTCGGAGATTCCCAAACTTTTTCTTGGAAAAGTTTAACAAATACATTACAAACATCCTCTAAAATTTAAATATGGAATTACATCTTTTGTGTGTTGAATCTAGCCCATGTAGGCTCAGTTTTGAACCTATGGATCCGATACCACATTAAAACAAATCCTATACTCACTTATGGGAATATGTTGAACTAAAACCCAACTTATGTCCAATAACAAATTTCAAAAATTATTTAAAATCTTACCCATTAAAAACTTGGATACCATCAATTAATTATTTTCATCCTTACTAAAGGCTCATATAACTTGATATTAAACTGTGATACCCTTTAATAGAACACCGAGACCTTTGTCTAGGATTCTCATACAAATGATATTAATATGCCCTACTTATGGGACAACTATGCAATCCTGACGACATATAATCCATGCATGATTATATACAATTATAGCACAACATAATTAACATAAATAACCACACACAAATCATCATAAATACATAAAATAATAGTTATTTTTTAATGAAAATCACCAACTCGATACATATCTTAGAGATTTCTCCCAACCATAAACTCAGTTGTTCATTCACTCTCAAAACCAAGTCACCCCCTAGTTGAGGCTATGACTCCACGGGGGAAAATGATACTTAAGCCAAACTAAGGTCTCACAAACAACACAACAACCTAGAAAAAGGCCAATGACACCAAATCTAGGAGCAGTTATACCCCATAGTCTCTCATTCCCCATATCATGTCCCAACCCAGGAAGTGTACCCCTTCATTATTGCATAGTCCTTCAGTTCTACCCCTTCCCTTCTAAGCATCTAACAACAGGTCGGATAAAAAGTCTTTGAGCTCTATGGAAATTGGAACAAAAGACTACTCTCGAATTGTTACTAGCACCCACTATGCCAACACATGGGGAAACACATTCCCAACAATTATCTCCCTCAAGAAAAAGGATCCACATGATTGAAAACATGCTTCTTCAAACCCAAACCATGAAGGATTTACAAGGTGATAATGATACAAGGTTATAGTGGATTCCTTTCTCCCCCTCTTGAAGCAATGGTAAGAATGATGGAATGGAATGGTAGAATGGATGAGTTTTCCACCAAAATCCAACATTAGACTTGCATGTTTCTATCTTGATACATAGCACTCAAGGAACGACATTTTCCTCCCCTTGGTAATTCATTCCACCACTTAGGAACTTAGGGTAAAATCATATCATAAATACTTATGAATTTAGGAACACATTATTATATTTTGTTGGATAAAGCCACCCTTTACTTAGCCCATTTTCCTTAAATCTTATCCCCCTTCCCCTCTCATGGAGTCCTATCCTGCCATACTCTTTCGTTTTACTTGGTCTGCAACATTGACCTATTTTATTTATATATCATAGTGTGATAAAATTTACAAAGCTAGGCTCACGAACCTTATATCACACATAAACTCTAGCGATAAACATATATATACATAGTCACTCTAGCCCAAACATCATGTTTCACCAACCTATAAAACATATGTACATTTACAACTTGGGTTTCAACCTAGGGGTATTACAATTCTCAAAGGAAATGGATTGGATTCCAACCAATCTTGCTACAAACAAACATTTGATTATCATTCATCTTGCTCGAGATTGTTTTCTAAGAGAGGGGTACTAAGGTTTAAGGAGGGGAAAGAATGCTTGAGAATTGCTTTCATTTTATTACTATTGTTATTCTATGTCATGAAAAATAGTAGTGTAAGATAACAATCATCACTCCCAAAACCAGATTGATTGTCAATCCAAGATCTGGATGATGTAACACAAGAATTCCATCCATGCACAACCCCTCCATGAGTGTGAGTTAGTGGGATTGCTTGACATGACATCAAAAAATATGTGAATAAATAATTTCATAGGAAATCATGGTCTAGTCCACCTATCTCATATTGGGGAGCTCCTCTCATTCTTTTTCTTCTTCTTTTTCCTATGCTTGTTCTTATTATTTTGTTGGACACCTCCCACATCTAGTGCAGTAAATCGACTAAAAAATCAACTAAATTCCTGTACCGATTTGGCATTGAAACGAATGGTTACAAAATCAAATGGAAGACTTAGCGTGTATCAAATCAAATTTGGCTTATTAACATCAAAACGAATGGTCACAAAATCAAATGGAAGACTTAACCTATATCGAATCAAATTTGGCTTATTAATGAATGAATTGAACATAACTTCAAAATTTTTAAATTCATCAACCATCAAATTTGATAACTATGTGACCATGTAATATTGATTCAATTCAATAAGAACTATGAACACTTTAGATTAAAATAATTTTATCATATTAAATAGTTTAAAACTTTAAAGTCTAATTTTATTTGTATCATGCATTATGCATTATGAAGGTGATAATCAATCACCATATTTTTCTATCATCACTAGATCCATTAAAATATATTTACTTCCATTTATGCATCTTAAAAAAACACATAATAGGCGCCTTGTGTATAATAATAAGGATGAATATTATAGTTTTAATGAAAGGGCACTCTATGGATTTGCAAATAATGAACCTTTCCTTGTCTGTTATTAGTCTACAATTCCTTCTCTTCAATGAAGAGGTGCAACACGTGAGGGATGATCAATCGTTTCCACACGTTGTGCTTAGGTAAGATGGTGCTATATTTTGGTTCCAAATGTTCTAGTTGAATCAAATAAGTCTAAAAATTATCCCATAAAACAATGTGTGCAAATCCAATATCCGTTGTTATGGATATCAAGTTGAAGCTGCCATATTGAATGCAACCTTCTTTATCAACAAATAATTGCGAAGTGTGCGTTTAGGTAATGGTTATGTATTTTACAATGGGGCCTCTCTTCTTATTTTTTATTTTATGGATGGGAAAGCTTACAAAAGATCTTGTCCCACCGATGTGACGTAGTGAAGAGGGGCTAACATTGTTTTCCCATAGTCGTTTGACTAGTTTTCAAAAGTTAGTCAAAAGTTTTCTCGATACAATTTTAAACTAACATTAATCAATAGATTTTGTCACAGACACTTTTTTCAATAAATTTTATATCTCTATGTTAAGAATTTTCTGCAATATGAGGCTTTTTTTGAAACATTCCTAAATAGATAAAATCAAGGTTATTTTGCAACCATGGAACACTAGACTTTCTCATTAGTGCATGGATTTTGTGTCTAGAGTATCTAGACAACATTCAATTCATAAGATTTATTGAATTTGATTTGTGTGAGTGAGATCCTATCGTCATATTGCATGGATTGGTTCTATTACACATTAAATTAAAACCATAACATCCTTATTTCTCTCTTTATTCTTAATTTCGAACAAATCTCTCATAATTTCATGCATT
>ML779284.1:7891-21890 GCA_009831015.1 Picea engelmannii
GACTTTCTGTATTAGCATAAGAGATCTCTTGGCATTGTATTGGCTATCTATATTAAGGAAGTTTTGCTGGGTTTTCTTCCCCTAGAGGGTTTCCCAGGATAAATGCTGTGTCTCTTGTGATTGTGTATTTCTCAGTGATCTTGATTTCAGATTTCACAAATACCTTCCATACCTTGCGGACCAAGCAGGGTATCAAAGAATCCGAGCGACGCCTAGTTCTAAAATACCATGGGGGTCTAGACAAGTACATCCAAACAAAAATGTAATTTATGGACATCTTGTCGCTGGGAGCCGCTTAGAGATATGCTGTCAAAATCGAGTAGAAATTTAAGCATCAGAACAAGCGGGAGTTCGGGTCTGTAATGTCCCCCACCTCTTGATGAGAGGATTACAGAGATTTAGTAGTCTATATGTCCCCACTAGACTATAGTCTCATGAGATATGGGGGCTAAGAAACTCCAAAGTATTCACCTAAGCACAAAGTTATAATTTAAAAGTGATTTTGGGGAAAAAAGACCACTTGAAGAAAAGTAAGGAGCTAACCTTAGAAGGTGGTCAACTAACTCAACTGAGAATTAGAACAGGAGTATAAAGGAAAAAGGAGGGCGCCTCACTCCTCATTCTTGGCATTTTCACTTTTGCATCTTGAGCTCTAGAGCCAAAGACGTTGTGAGGGTTTTGGGAGAACAAACCCTAGAGATCAACTCGGTGGTGAAAGATCGCACCCAACCTGGTCCAAGCTTGGTCACAGAGGTGTAAGATTCCTCCCTCACCATTCTATCTTAGTCACAGGTGGATTCTACAGGTTCAGAGAGAGGTAGTGCGCATTAGTGGGGGTTTCCAGCAGGAGGGCGCACTTGAGAAGCTAGTTCCATTCGATTTGGCCAAGGAGAAGGAGATCAGAAGGAGTTTGCTATTGAGATAGCTTGGTAGAGGCCATAGTGCCTTTCTTGGCCAATTTTTTGTGTGGTTTGGCTGGGCAATGATTTATTGTGAGTGTGGCATGATTTCTCCTAGTGAAGGGCGCAATTTCTGAAGAGGATCTACTCACCTTGAGGGCATAAACACTATCCTTCAGCAAGGGAACTCATCTACAGTGTTTCTAGACCTCATATCTACTATTCCCAAGGGTTTTGGTGGGTATTGGAGCTAAGGAGGAAGAGGGCTGAAATCTCCCTAAGCTACAACCAAGAACTAGTGTGCAACTCAACTAGTTTGAGGGGTTTTCCACTCCAGAGGACAAGGATCTCATCTTGCCACCCGTCTCTTGCAACCATTTGGCCTTTCGAGGCTTGTATCTTCTCTTCTTGGACTTTCTTGAGGGTTATTATCATTTTTGCTCCTAGATATCAGTTATATTGTCTCAGATCTGCAGATCTATTGTATCATGATCTTCTACTACTTAAATAAAGGTCAGATCTGAAGTTGTTGCTTTTCCATTGTGTTGAATCTCTTGTATCTTGTTATTGGATGTGTTTATTACTGTATTCTTGCCACTTGCACACTGTAAACTCCATATAAGCTTCATAGCGCAAGCCTAGAAGGCATATTTGCAAAACAAACAAACAATAAACAAAAAACTCACCCTAAAACCTAAGTTCCCAAGCAAGGAACGACTTGAGAACATTACAGGGTCTGCAAATCCGCAACAACTGAAGTATGGTAAAGGCGGCCCTAACTCATAGAAAAACTAACCTCAAGACAACCAGTCCATGCCACAGGAAAAGAAGGGTAAAGGGAAGAGGAAGGACACTAGAAAGTGGTGCGAATTCCACAAAGTCCCTTGGCACAATATTGATGAATGTCGCTCAAAATAGTCATTGGTGGCGGAGCTCAAAGAAAAAGAGATAAACCTTGACTTAGACTCCGATTCAGAAAACAATAAAAGGAAACAGATCATTGGTGCAGAACCCATTGCTACCATTGGGACCACAACAATCCAATTGAAAGAACCAGAGGAGCCTGAGGAGGGGGAGCACCTCTTCCATTCATAGATGTGGGTGAAGGGGACCCCACTGCATTTCATTGTTGATAGTGGAAGCCAAAAGAACCTAATCTTAACAGAGGTCGTCAAGCAGTTGGATTTGGTGACAACACCACACCCACAGCCATACAACATTGGGTGGCTTCGCTAGGGACGAGATCTCCGTGTCAGCTAGTAGTGTTACCTGTCCTATGGCATCAAGCCCTTCAAGAATGAGGTACTATGTGATGTTGCCCCACTGAGAGTTTGTGATGTTCTTTTAGGCTAGCCATATATGTGGAAGCGTCATGTTGTTTATGAGTCTCGACCTCGTAGTGTCATCATTACTTGGAGGGGTCAACTCTACAGGGTACCAGAGGTAGTTCTCACTCTCAACTACCGTCAGGACGAAATAGTGCCGCAAAGTAATCTCTCATACCACAAAGTTTAGCCTCTTCACGATCCGGTTAGGAGGTGAATAGAAGGACACTGGAACCACTACAGTCTCGATCCAAGGCCGTTCTATCTAACAAAAGTAGGTCGACAAGATTGTAGAAGAGCATAAAGATATTCTTGCTTCACCTACGGGGGTGCCTCCGCACTACCCAGTCAAGCCAAGCTATAACAGAGCTCTTCATAGCTCTATTGGCCACAACCTCTTTTTAGGCGTGCTTGGGGTTCCAACCATTAGCCCCCATTGATATATCTCTTCATGGTGCATCTTCACTGACAGAGTCCTTCCACACTTAGACTAAGGCAGATCATGCAACTAGATTTGTTGAACGGATCCAACCCCTCCAACAACAGGTTCATGACATCCTTCAATAAGCTAATGCCGAGTACAAGTAGGACAACTTCTTTAGCAAGGCAAGTGACTCACCTAGGCTCAGATTCGGCAAAAGCTTTCCCATCTCCCATAGGAACTTGATGCAATGGGAACCATTGCTTCCTAAGGGTGGAGGAATGATCCAGGTGGATATCAATGGCCACCCACCTATTCCACTAGCTCAAAACACAATTTTCCACCTTGGCAGTTTTTCTACGGTTTTTCAGGTCTTGAACTTCCAGGGCCGTTTGCTGGTACCTTTTCTCCTGAGTTGTCTAGTGTTTTGGATTGAAGGGAAGTGAAGTATTTTTTGTTGTTCGCTGATGTAATTAAATACTTCAGATCAACCCCAAGGCTGAAAATTCACAAGGATTAGATCCTTGGAGGCATTTTCATTGACTCGATTGGGTACTCTAGGTGAGTCCATTTTTGGTTTGATGAGGTTATGCCCCTTTTACTATCAGTGGACATCTTGATGGACAAGCTTCCCCCCATTCAAATACTCATTGGATACCGCTGGTCATCTTCTATTGAGTAAGTAGGAGTTAAACAAGATCATTAGGGAGGATGTTTACAGACAATATATTTCGATCACTTGGGTAGATCCACCTAATGGCCTCAAACCCAAGATGGCCTTTTATGTAGAGCATTTCATGGAGATGAGAGATGGGCTCATTGTCAGACTAGCCTATACACTTCACCACTAGATGTAGGGCCTTAAGATCCCTCTTGACAGTTCCGATTGTTTGTCATCGGCTTTGGGTGGAAGCCAGTCACTATATTGCACAAGTGGATAGGGCTTTTCGACTCCGCCCCCACCACCAGACACTAATGGGATGATCACCTTCTTCTTATTGGTGCTCATAGACAGAGGCACCAAGAGGCAGGTCGAAAGTAGTTACACCTCAACTAGATCTCTGAGATCTTGAGTAGACCCTTGACTTTTGTCTGTGAGACCATAGCGATAGTGTAGGGTCCAGGCTGGGGATAATTCGTTTGTTCACAACAGACACCCTCCTTCCCACTGATTAAGATCTTAACAAAGAGTGGCCACCTACATGTATCATGTTGTTCCCAGGTCTTCCAACACTTGTAGACCTTCCAATTCATCTAAACAATCCTCATTCTGGGGTTTCTTCACTTCGACCTTGAATGGTAGGAGAGTTCCACCTACTTCCAGTACAGATTAAGAGTTCAATGACTTCTCCTCATCCTCCTGGGGTGATGGTTCCTCTAGACCTCTAGTACATTCTCTAGGCACCTCTAAGCTCTAGTGGAGACATTTCTCTCATTTTTTAGAGTTCTTGAGAGGGATCCTTTTGTCTTTGGGAGTTTTTTTGGCCCTCTTGTTCAAAGGGCCTATGGTTATCTCATGGATTCCTGGTTTGAACTTTGAAGCACTTCGGGTTTGATTTTCTTCACTACAAAGACTCATGAGAGTCCTCTTTAGGTGCTTTTGAGCATCCCTAGTTACTATTGATTTCCACTTGCTGATAGAAGACCTGAAGATTAGGTGGAGTTAGGGTTTTAGGTGGTGTAGCTTGCTTGATCGGGGACTCCCTTTGGAGTAAGGTTTTTGTGGTCATTACTGATGAGTTTGTTGGGTTCATGTGGATCCGGATTAGAGGCTTTGCTCCTCTCCCTAGAGACATTTACATTGCAATTTGCTACTTTCCCCCAACATCTTCTAACTTTGCCATTCATAGAGATTCAATTGGGGATCCTTACTTGAATTTATATGCCGACATTAGTTAGTACTCAACTATGGGCAATGACAAGTTTGACGGCACACTTTGTATCTTGGAGATAGATCCAGATTCAGTACGACCTTCTTGGATCCTTGCCACTTCACGTGCCTCCCAACTGCCTTCGTCTAACAGTTGCCTTAGCCAGAAAAGCTTGCCCTCTCTACTCCTCCATGCAGATTCCACAAGGTGGCTCAAGTCACCCACTAGGGTCGACTTGGCCCCTTGGGAGGGCCTCACCCTTCTCTACCTCAGACTACAATTCTGCGATTATGAAGAATGTGTCACTTATGCCTGCCTCCCTCGTCGTTGGTCTCTCCCTTGGTTTATATAGGTACCCAACCTTCCAACTGACACGCCCCTTCACCTTGGAGCTGACGTGACTTTTGGTGTTTGTCCACTTTACACTTGGGCCGACTTGTGCCTAAGTGGGCACGCGTCCTTGGGTGAGTTGTTCGACTCACTCAAGCGCGCCCCTTGTTCCCAAGTCAACTCTTCGCTTTTGTTTCGGGCACCCAAGTCGTGCCTTGACCTATCGCCCAACTTCTTGCTTGGTTAGCGTCCGTCGCACGTCCCTTGGTTGCTCTTCCTTGGTCACTTCCCTTGGTGCGCCGGTCGCCCGAGCTTGCTTCATTGGACCGATGCCTTTCCTGTCGAGCGCCCAACCGACGTCCTGGCCGACCTGTCTCTTCGGTGGGGTGCCCACCTCATGCTTCCGTCTTCGTTAAGCAAACTTCGGTGAAGTCGTTCCTTGGCATGGTGCGTGCCCAAGGAACCCCAACTCCATCATATAAGAAGACTTTTGCTCCTTGAATCGAACCGAACGCTTTACCTGCCCAAGTCGTCCGTCTTGGGCTGCGGTGGAGGAGTGCGTGTTCAGTTTCGACGCTCAAACCCTTACATCCTCCCCCACTCCAAGTTGTTGCCACCCTCGGCAACATCCAAAATTTGCGGTCTCCAACTTTGCTCGAACTCATGCCTCTGTTGCTGGAAACCCCAAGTTTCATGCTGAAACAATAACCTCAAATTCTGCTTTAGAGGAAACTTCAAGTTTCTTATAAAGTGGAAACCCCAACTTTCCACAACACTTGCGATCAATCTGCAAAATCATGCAACTATCCACACTATCCAAAGTCGTGGTGCGTCCAATCTGCCTCTCCCCAACTCTGTTTGCAATGTAGTCCAAGCTACCTTCGCTGTCGTGATGATCACTCTTTGCTCCGCTATGATCACAACCATTGTTGCAACCCCAATCGTAACTGAAAAATGTCTATGTTGAACTTCTGTGACAAACTGTTGCGCCCATACTCCAACTAAAGTCTGTCATGCCTCCATATGTAGTTGCAACTCCCACGTTTGGAACAAGTTGGGTAGCTAATCCAACTTCATGTCCAATTCGTGAGCGCACTGTCACACAACTAAACATAGTCGTTTATGTCCAACGTCCATCACCTGCTCAACCCAAAAACACCAAGGCAAGATTGCACTTGCCTCCTTGCTACTATCTTTGTCCAACTCCGTCAAGAAGTTCTTTCGCAACAACCAAGTATTGCACGAACGAATCACTGTACGTTTGAGGTCCGACCCCTTTGCTTTGTCGCTGCACACTAGCTCGTCCAAGTGCCAAATAAGTTGGATGGCCAGTCCAACCACCTTCACCCACACGATGGCACACTTCCATGTCAAATTGATCTCCTTGATCTGTAACTCTACCCATCCATACAATAACTTGCCAAGGAAAACTCCCTTGCCTCACTGTGCTGCGATGTCACTCCAAAACGAAGTCTTCCTTCTAATTTCCTACCTTCATCAACTACTCTAGTTGAGAAATTCCTCCCATCATTGCACTTAGCTCATTCCACGTCCAAGATATTCGAAAAGCCAAGGAAATCACCACATGTCTACCACCCATGCGACCAACCGAATTCACTCTCTTCACTCATCCCACGAACTGTAGGATCCCCGGGATTGCCTCATCGTAGCTGCAACCGTGCCCTCCATGGAACTATGTTTCGCTGATAAGTCTGCCCAAGTCAAGTGTGAGCCTGGCTTCATCTGTCAACCTCCCATCTTCTTCGTTACCTGTCTATGAAATGCCCCAAGTGCACAAGCCTCGCACATCCAACAGTCACCTCCACATTACTTCTTCATTCATGCTTCGTTTCAACCTGTCTGTGCGATCCTTTGATCTGTATAAGTCAACAACTGCCTCCACAAGTGTTCCAACATACTTTCCAAAGTGCTCCAAGGTAAACAAGTCATCACAGCTCCCGTTTGTTTCTTGGAACGAACCGACTCGTTTCTGTTTCAAGTTGTTTCCTCCTTTGGATTTCTGTTGCAACGCTCAAGTCATCCCATGCTTCTTGGATTCTTGCCACTTCACGTGCTTCCCTTATGGCAAGGGTGCTATTGTGGTGGACTATGTCATGATCACCCAATATCTGCTCCCATTTGTACGCAACCTTTTGGTATACTCTAACCTTTTGCTGACCATGCCCTTCTTTCCTTCTCCCTCCGGACCAACCCCCCCCTCTCCCTACCCTACAACCATGCCCTTCTTTTCTCTCTGTTCTTCTATTTCCTGTAGACTTGCATTTTTCCTCATAGAGCTGTGTTGGCTGCTAGCTTCTAATTTCTAAAAATGAAATTGGTCAGTTTCTTTGTACACTGTAATTCTGTAAGTGACAAAATACATCTATTCTAAGGAAAAGGTAACTGAAACAAGTATCGTTTGTCAGAATAACAAACACATTCTTTGTTTTAATTTTTAGGGCTTTGACTCCTATGTATATATATACCCACTGCCAAACTTTCCCAATAAAAGTGGGGAAGGCACACTCCAGTATTATATATTTTGTTTATATCTGCAATTTTGTGATTACTTGCCTTTTTGAAGGAGAACACTGCCTCAACACAGGTTTTGTACTGTACAGGTTGCAGATTGTGACAGGAAAGAATTCACAGACCAGAAGAGACTGGGGATGACTGTTGCTGAATACATTGAATACTGGCGCAATCTCAATGGCAGATTTTATGACGCGGACTGCGATGGGAACAGAAATAACTCATCATCACTTTATTTGAAGGATTGGCATTTTGTAAAGGTTGTGGTGAACATTATAAATAATTTTGGGAAGTACTGAATATTTATTTTATCTAACATTGTTAAGAAATATATACAATCATTACATGAACTCTGATTGGAAACATGCATGATTAATATGGTCAAATAAGACGTGAAAATCATTAATATGTGATTAAGAGAGCTACTTGAATGCTCTTTGATGTGATAGTTCTCTAAATAGTGAATTGCAACTATAAACCTGTACAAAACAAGTTTGTAGGCTGCAATGTAGATGCAGCAATATTACACCATTGAATGAAAGTATCTGAATCTATATGAGTAATATGAGATTCAAAATGTGCTCTTATGAGCAAGGCCAACTTTTAGAATGGTTGAGACCCTTACATGCTGCCAACAGTACTTCTGGAATATTACATTTTCTAGGTAATTCTGGACACCACTCCCAACTAAATCCCCTTATTGGCTCTCCCTTCTTATCATGGCGCAAGACATATGGAGGAAACCTACTTGTATCATTTTCTTCATACTTACAATTACTAATTTTAGTGTGCATTCCTTTAATGCTACAATGAGTGGTCAACAACATGAAGACACAATGCCAGAGTCAAACAATAAGTGCAAAGTTCAAACCTAAGTTAATGTGTTGAATACAATTCCCAAGGTCTTGTATCTATAATGCTATTAAGGGTGTTATGTCTATCACAAGAGTTTGTATATAGCCTGCGGGAGTGTGGTAGTGGCAGCTTAGCCAAAGGGACCACTGTAAGTTTCTATAAGCAGTGTTTCCTGAAAAAACAAGAGTTCATATATCAAAATAGAATGAACGAAGGGTTATGATCCTTGCATCGGGGTTTTGTAATTTGAAGATTATAACGTGTAATATCCCCTTCTCATTGACACAAGAGCTCAAGGACTTAGTTGTCTAGCTACCCCTCTAGACTATAGTCCAAGTTAAGCAAGGGGAAGGAAATGTGGGTTTTGTCACAAAAAAAGATCTAAAGTTTTATTATTAAAGTGACTTTGGTAAAAGACTAAGGAAGATTAAATTAAAACCCTTAGCATGTGGAAAAAACAACTCAATGGAAAATTAGAAAAGGAGGTATAAAAGAAGGAGAAGGGCGCACCTCTTAGTATTCTATTCTCATTATTCACTTTTGCACTTTGCACTCTTGAGCTATACAGCTTACGTTTTGAGGGTTTTGAGTAAACAAACCCTAGCAACCAACAAGGAGGTGAAAGATTCCTTTGTTCCTGGTTCAAGCTTAGCCAAGGAGGTGAAAGATCCCTCCCTCACCATTCTAATCCAGTCACAGGTATTCAGCAAGTAACAATTGGAGTTGGTGCACAGATCTGAATGGGTTTTCAGCAGTAGGGCGCATCTTTGGAAGAGAAAGAGTTCAATCTGCTTGGAGGAGTCTAGATCTGAAGTTTTTTGCTATTGGAGAGCCATCTCTAGGGTCATAGCGCCCTTTTGTAGCATTGATACCAAGGGTATCCCCTTGGGATTATTTTATTTAGCTAGAAAGAGTTTCTGAAGGAGGGCGCAACTTCCATTGAGAATATTCACAGATCTGAGGGAAACTTGGAAGGATTTTACTCTAACTTGCTCCATTCCTATTCTAGAGCTCCTGATCTACAGTTTGAGGGTCTCTGAGCATCATTTGGGGGTCATTTACTAGGAGGCTGAAATATTGAGCTTTTTCAGCCAGTCAGGGCGGTACCAGTTCCAGATCCAGCCTTCCAGGGCCGTACTATCTCCAAATCTGATCATTCAGGGCAGTATCAGCAGAGATCTGAAGAGATCTATTCAAGAAGTGAAAGAAATTAATCTTATGTTCAACTATATTCAGTGGAGGAAGACCTAGGGTCTCTATATCTCCTAATTTGTACCAGATCTACAGATCTATGTATGAAGATCACTTATTTTATCTAAATAAAGGTCAGATCTGAAGCTTGTTATTTTTGTTTATGTGTTTACTTCATTATCATGTGCTCCATACTTGTTATGATGTCTTCTATGCAATAAACCCACCAAAAATAGTTCAGCACATCTTTCAGTAGTAGCAATCTGCAAAACAAAACATTAAACATCAAACATCAAACAAAAACCCTAGTTCTTGGCTGAAATTTGGCTGGGAACATTACAGTAGTATCAGAACGAATTTCCTTTGCCAGCCTGTGCAAAGTAAGAAGATGACTAGAAGAAGAGGTCGTGGGGGCTAGCCCGTGACAGGTAATCCAGAAGAGGAAGAGCAGGAAGGCAGCATGGGAGAGACACCTGAGACAAAAAATGCTACATATGAAGAAATTGAACTTCTGGCAGATAAGGTAGCCCATACAGTGAAAGAGATACTTTAGAACACTCAAGAAAACATGTAGCATACTCTGGCCGAAATGCAGAACCACTTATCATTGGGACAGTCGGAGCTCCACTTATCTCTTACCAATTTTCAAAGGGGACAAGATAGAATGATAACAGTGTTGGAAGAATTGAGTAAACATCAGGGAATCCTTTCTCAGTTTTTGATGGTGCAGAAGCATGGCAAAGAACCACCCCTGTATGGTGGAAATCATGAAACCGGTGGATCTCGTGGAGGCAATGGGAATCATGAAGAATCTATACACAGAGGTCAAATGGAGGAGCATCGCTCCAATGAAGGAGAGCCGGTTCTTTCCCATACATTCAGCAAGACCACCCCCAGGCCATACATGCCTACCTTCCTCAATGTTATCCATCAAAGTTGCACTGAGATGGACTTCCAGCGAGCCGCCAAAGTTTGAACATCATTTGTTCAAAATTCAGAGTTCAGAAGTTCAGCCAGTCATAAAGACCACCCTGTTACTCTACATTTTCCATAAAAAATTGTAATAAGAGGTGTTTGCATGATGAACTTGTAAAAGGTCTTAGCCACCTTAAGTCCTAAGCGTGAGTTATACTATGGAGTATTTTTTCACTTACTAATTATATTTTGCCGTTTTCAGGCGATTTATAATTTACGAGTTTTTTCACTCAATCCTCCAGAGCTGGAGTATATGCCCATGGTTAGGCTTGAGCATGGATCTAGGCCTAGTGTCTGATGTATATTATCATGCTAAACATCCTCCTAGAGTCTTATGGAAATGTACTATAAGTCCCTCCCAGGTTTTTTTTTAATTTTTTCAGTTAATTAAAAATTGCCAGAATTCGGCAATTTTTAATTAAAAAATAAAGATACATTAAAAAAGTGGTATTTGGGCACCAAATAGGCCACGGGGATGCTCATTTTTGGACCTAGAGCACCCATGCACCCATGTTACCTAATTATCCACTTACTTGAGTAAAATTAGTGATTTTCATCACTCAAAATTGATTTTACTCTCAAAAACCCAAAAAAGGTCATTTTAATTCAATAAAATCAGCAAAGGGAAAATAAAAAAAGATATATGGGGACAATATCAAAGACAAAATAAAGGCAAAGTCAATCAAAGAGTCAAAGGGGACAAGATCCATGTGATTGGCATTTGATTGAATGGATATCTTTTTGGATATTGGCACATGGGATTTGGGAGGTGCGCCCCTCTGACTTCACACTCGATGCTCTATATATTGTCCCAATTGAACAATAACAACTATTGGATTGTCCTAGTTAAACTAAATCCGCATTGACCAGTCCCTGTTCTGCATGGAACTTTACTCTAGAGATCATGTAATGTCCCTTTCCAAATAGGAGCTCCAGAGAGGAGGTTTAATGGTCTAAACTGCCTCGTTAGACTATAGCCAGGGCCAAAAAGGGGTAAACAGGGTTACTAGAGGTCACTCTAGTCAAAGGTGTTATGTTCGAAAAGTGACATTGAGCTAAAAGTGGTTAAAAACGCTTTTAAGCCAATTTGAGCTAAAAATAGAACAAACGAGCTAAAATTAGAAGTCAACAACGAATTAGGGTTCCGGGTAGCTATAAGAGAAGGGTCAGCGACCTAATTCATCATTATGTAGATTTTGACTTGTCATTGAGGAGAGAGGTGCATTTCAGGAGAGATAGTTCATTGGATTCCAGGAGGAAGACACCAGTTGGCTGATTTCAGTGTTGAGAGACACACCCTAGTCACCGGGAAGATCATATGTCTTCCATCATTCTTCAACAACAGCTACATAGGTTCTAGCAGCAAGGGCACACTTATTCAGGGTGAGGGCGCAACTTCTGTGGAGGTTCAGTGGATCGACTTGTCTCATCCAGGGAGAGTTCAAAGATTCCCCTCCGACCCAGTTGAGAGGAAGGCAAGGCCCATCTTTTTCCTGGTTCCTCGTCAGATTCCGACGGAGGAATCATCTAGGGCGCATTTTCCAGACTTGGGAGTGCGACACTTTGGGCGGACACATTCGGGGTTCTCCAACGATCATCAGATTAGATCCAGGGAAACCCTTCCGACCCATTTCACAGTAGGCCAAGGCGATCATTTTGAGACACATCTCAGTCGATTCCGATGGTGGAATCACTAGGGCATAGTTTTCTAGTGAGAGGGGCGCATTTCCCCAGGGGGATCCATCCGGGGTCCAGACACACCAACAGTGAGCTCGAGCAGGGCGCAGTTACCGTGCGAGCAGCCATAGTTCCAGCTCATCCATTGAACCCGCAGTGCTCATCTATTATTGAGTATTATCATTTAGTTTGCTTATTGTATTCCGACTAAGATCCTTTTGTCATTTGATCTAGCCGAGTGATTCATTTTTATTCAGTTGCATTCAACATTGTACTCATAGAGATATCATAATATAAGATTTACAGTCTTTTGTTTCATTTATCATCTATATAGTTATTTATATGCTGTAACAATGAATTATCTACTGTAGATACATCAGATTATCTGAGTTTTCCTAGACTAGCCAAGTCAGGAACATTACAGTGGTATCAGAGCCTTAGTCCTGCCAGCCTGTGACTAAAGACGATGAGTGCAGCAGAGGACCTAGGGGGTCGTGAGCATGTAGGTGACGAATATGTCACTTACAACAGACGCAAGGAGGGAAGACCTAGATTTGATTTTCCCCTTTTTCCTCCTAGCTCAGAGGAAGAGGAAGAGGCACAGAGCGAAGCAGAGAGAAGGGCAGAGTGAGAGGCTGAGCGTGAGGCAGAGAGGATGTTAGGAGATAGATATGAGAGACTAGAGGGCAGTTGTAAGGCTCCCATGGACCCAAAAGCAACCTTCATGCTGGTACTCGACAATCTGGTAGTTAGTCAGCATGCCATGACTCAGTCCTTGGTGCAGATGGCCGATAGACTGGCCATAGTGGGCACCCCGGGCACATAAGCCCCACATGCAGCACATGGAAACTCAGGGGTAGGCAGTAGACCCCAGTCTCCTACTCGCACATACATCTCTTCGAGTAGGATTCCTAGGCCATTGTTCTCCAGTTTCTAGAGGGCACATCCAGTAGCAGTAGAGCAACTGATAGTAAAGAGGCCACCCACTCAAGCGGAGGATATTGTAGAGTATAGGAGGGAGTATACAACATTGGGCCATGAATTCCATCAGGACATGACCCTGGTCGATATTGTGGACTCACTCAAGAACCGCCCCAGAGAGCCGCAGAGAGGAGGACAACAATAACAACATGGGCATAATATTGGTTTCATCCGGAAAGTTGGTATACTCACCATACCTTCTTTTGACAGATCATCCAAATGCACCGCCAGAGCTTGGGTACAAAAGCTAGACACATACTACAAGCTCAACCAGATGACCGAGACAAAGGCCATCAATTTCGCTACCCTACACTTGGAGGGTGAGGCACACGAATGGTGGCATCATGGACTGGTGACGTTGGGTCACAGTCACATCACCTCCTACAGGGACAAGTTTGACAGGGGGGATCCTGAGATCCACTTCAGGTATCTAGCCCAGGGATCTATGCCATGCGCCCTCCTCCTTGATATCATCACCCATTTGTGTATAAATAAGAAGGTGCTCTCCCTTTACTTGCTAGTTGGAGCTTGGGAAGAAAGCACTTGTGTACTCTTGCTATTGTAATACTCTTTTATATTTTGGAATAAAATCAAGACTTTGGAGGTCAAGATTGGTGGAGTGTTCAAATGTGTGGATGCTTGTAAATGAGGTGATATTGTTTCATGATTTATGCTATTGTATTTTGGTTTAAAATTGGCCATTGTAGAAGTATTGTTACTTGCATGGATAGGACTACTAAGCTTGTTTGATTAGTGATTCTATTGTTTATCTATTGGTAGGGTTTCCAATTGCAATTTGGTTTTGTTTAACTAATTGTCTCTTGGAGTCTTGCTTGTAGGTGGCACCATTTTTCTAACCCTTTATTGTGCAAGGATTGTGAAGTAATTGACACTCTATTTGGAGATTGGGAGAGTCTAGATTGATGCTCCTACTTCTTCAAA
>ML779284.1:32474-76499 GCA_009831015.1 Picea engelmannii
GCATTTTTGTAGAAGGGTGGGGATGCAAGTCAATATTAGCAAAACGAAAGTAGTGGTTTTCTCTAACAAAAGAAAGCATAACCAGCATAAGTTCTACTTTGAAGGCAACATTCTAGAAGAAGTTGCAGACTACAAATACCTCGAAATTGACTTCAACAAAAATTTAAGTTGGGATGGTTGTAGAAAGAAAAGAACTTTAGGGGGTTGGAAAACATTTTATTCTTTTCAAAACAGGTGTAGAGAGGCAGAGTTGTGGGACTGGAAAACCACTCTAACTCTTTTTGGGCTTCTAGTGATTCTCTATGGTTGTGAACTATGGGCCAGTAGCACAACCGAGATGCAGTGGAAACAAATTGAGAAAATTCATAAGTGGTTGATTACAAACAAATTCAAAATTAAAAGTGCAGTTCCTTATGCTATCCTGTTAAGTGAAACCGAGGCTTCCCCTATTGAAGCAATTGCTATGGTGCGAGTCATAAGATATTTGAAAAAAAATGAGCAAATGGAAGAGGGTAGATGGCCTAAGGTTGTGTTTAGTGACAGATTGTGCAAAAGAAAGAAGACTTGGATGCGGCAAAATAACAAATGGTTTAGTAAATGGGGCATTTGCTTGAGCATGTGTCCTACAAAGAGTAAAGAGATAAAAACTTTTGTTATGGACAAGTTCCACAAACGTACTTGGGAGAAAGAGCTAGGGAGAAAGAAGAAGTACTACATTGAAGAGTTTAACCCCACTTAACCATCAACAAAAGGCGTACATAGGGGCCAATATTTCTTGCAGATCTAAAATTCTTATTGCTCAATTAAGGACTAATTCTCATCAACTTCGTTGTGAAACAGGGCGCTGGAAAAGGCCAAAAGAAATGTGGGAGGAAAGAGTATGTATTTTGTGCTCGTCCGGAAAAGTGGAAACAGAAAAACATTTCATTTTAGAATGTGAGGCCCTCAAAGACAGCAGGAAAAATTATGCAGGTATTCTGGCAGCTAGTTCTTGGGATAATCTATTCAGCAAAGAGTTTGTCGAGAAGCTGGGAGCGATTATTGTAAAACTTCACAGGAAAAGGGCCGAATACAAAAGCCAGATGGAAAAGCAATTTGTCCCATAGGCTATTTTTAGCCTCGTGGACGTTAAAAATACTTTCTTTCTTTCTTTCTTTCTTTCTTTCTTTCATCTTCTTCTCGAACCTTTCTTTTGGAGTGATATAGAAGATGATACATGTGAATCGTATTCTTCGAGTGCTTATTGTTAATTGGTAGGTCATCGAGCTATTACAATAAGTTGTGTTTTCCGTAGTTTTTCCATGTTACAACTTTTGTACCAATTTGATCCATCCGAAATGAATTGGTTAAACATTCCACCAGGGAGTGTGATCTTGACTCTTATTTGTGGTATTCATTCTCGTTCAGCTCTTGGAATCACATCCAGCAGTGGTTGGAACTAGGGATAGCCACAAACAACGAGGCAAAGGCATACACTCTCCTTCTAGGACTTTTTATCTATAAATGCAGGCAATGTCAAGACTTTAATAGTTATTGGGGATTTATCCATAATCATCAATCTTGTGAACAAAGAGAAACCATGTCTAAGAGTGAATTGGCTAGCCTCATAGCTAGAATAAAAAAGGAGGCTCTTCGGTTCAAGGATATCAAGTTTTTCCATGTTCTGAGGGTCCTAAATCAACAAGCAGACACTCTCACCAACAAGGCCTCTAGCTTGACCAAAGGAACCTTGAGGAAAAAAGGGGGATTTTTTCTAAGACATCCCCTAGATTCATAATTAATGTCAATATATACATGTTGCCATGTTCCAAGTTATATAACTCACATATGTCAACTCAACAAAGTAGTTGTATTCTATTTAGACGGGGGGATGAAATGTGCATCACACATGCCTCCCTTAATGCAACATCGGCAATTTGAAGCTTGGGGACTCTTTATGTAGTAGGAAGGTGGGATTATGGCTCATGGGGCATGTGTCGAAGCGATGACCGACGACAAATATTGGTGGTTATCATCTGCGTTTCATGTTGAATATTCATGTAAACCTTCTCATTAGAGCTATGTTGGTGTTCTCTAATGTTCGTCAGGTTGTTTTGAAACAGATTCTTGTGGTTCCTATCCTAGTTTGGTGCTTTGCATTGACTCTAGATTCGAGCTTTGTGTCTAATAGCTATAGGTTATTGCACCTAGCTCACAATGTTGGTAGCTGGGGGTTCGGGTTTCTCATCCTTTTGATTTCAGTTGCACTCTTTCTAGGGGATGCTTTGAATTCTCAATTTTGGGATTTGAAAAATCATTTTAGGAAATTTTGGGTTTTCACAAAGACATCTTCGGCCTAGCAATTAGAGACCACTCTAAGCCTATCTCTTTCTCATGTCTAGAAAGGTTTGGTTCGTCCTTTCATTCTTGTTTTCTCTAAGACTTCATTTTCAATGTTTGTTGTGCATAATTTGTTTGGGAAACTATGAGAGATTTGTGTTAAGCCCTAGACAAAGCCCCATGTTATATATAAAACCCCTTCTTAAGCCCTGGATATTGAATTATCACATTTCTAGTGTTATATTTGTAAGTAGGCTATATCCCTTTATTGTACGATTTAATTATAATTGTACCATTTGTCTGCTACACACACACACACACACACACCGAGAAGACATCGTCTTAGGATCATCTTATGATATCTCATCTTGTCTTATGAATTATATATAGTGTAAAAGGAGGTTTCCCCCTTGAAGTGGATCATGACATTTGGTATCAAAGTCTCGATTCTAGGGATTTTTGCTTCAAGTGAGTAATCTTGGCATTTTGAGTATAGTTTTTTTATGGGACGCTTCAGACAATGAAATTTGGAGGTTACTTAGGAGACATATCATAGTACCTTTGGTAAAAATTTCAGGTTTTTGGTCGTTATACTTTCAGAGATATAGCCTATGGAAGATAGGGATTTTGGCTCATCCTAAATTTAGTGTAAACAAGTCATCTTGGAATTTTAGCTATAACCTTTTTTTGGGAGGTCTCAGATGATGAAATTTTGTGGAGATTGAGGAGACATGTCAAAGTACGGATGGTAAAAATTTCAGATTATGGTTCGCTATGCTTTCGGAAATATTGTCCATGGAAGACAAAGTTTGTGACTAATCCTGAAATCAATGATCTTGGCATTTTCGCTATAATTTTTTTTAGTGAAGTCTTAGACTATGAAATTATCATAATCTTACGTTGACATAGTGAAATACATGTGGAAACTTTTCCATATTTTGAATCATTATATGTTATAATATTTTGCTTGTGAAAGTTAGTGTTGATTATTTGGGTTGGTTGTCATTGATGTCAACCCTTGAAGAAAGTCCGGTAGTGAACTCTGGTAACACAAAGGTTTGGGTAATGGACCCAAGATTGTTTGATGTATAATGGTATGATTTTTAGTAAATTTGAAGGTAAGACTATTCTAGATGGATAGTACATGTCATGCCATTTTCGGTGGTATGTGGAACGTCACATAACTCCTCACGGTTAGAGAGTTATGGCCATGTGAAGTTGGAGAACCCTCATGAGTCATTTAGAATCCCTAAAAGGTCAAAGTAGTCAAAGTGGTTGCAAAGAAGAAAATATTTAAATAATAAAGTGAAGTGTGAGTGTACTATAAGTCAAAGTGGATACAAAACAAATTATTTAAATAATAAAGTTAATGGATAAATTACTATGTGGGCAAGTGATTAAAAGTGGGTTAACCCTAAAATAAGGAAAGTGGTTTAAGAGATTTTAGAAGATAAATAATAAAGTGAAGTGATGAGTGTACTATAAGTCAATGTGGATACAAAAGAAATTATTTAAATAATAAAATTAATGGAGAAATTACTAAGTGGACAAGTGGTTAGAAGTGGGTTAGCTCTAAAATAAGGAAAGTGGTTTAAGATGGTTAGAATGTAACCCCTTGAGGAAGCTACATAAAAGTATAAATAAGAGGCAAGGGTCTCTCATTTAATTACAATTGAGCATATTGAATATCTACAAGTGACTGAGGTAACCAAAGGATATCTAAGGCGAATTTCAGAGGGAAGGTGAAGTAAAGAAGGCCGAAATTCAAGGGAGGATAAATTATTTTGATGATGCTTTCTAAGGTATGTTATTTACAAGTCATCTCACTATTTTCGCAAGAATTTTTTTTTCTAGAATGATTCAGACTGCAAAATTTGGAGGTCGTTGAGGAAACATATCCAAGTAGGTGTCATAAAAATTCCAGCTTGTGAGTCGTTGTATTTTTTGAGTTACACTCTGTGGAAAATAGGGTTTGTGGCTAGACCTGAAACTAGTCTAAAACATGTGTTTCGGGTAAAAACGTCATAACTTCTTCATAACAGATCCAAATTTAGTAAGACCAAATGTATTGGTTAGAATACAGTTTGTAGTATTTTGTGTACCATTTTTAGATCCATACAACAAATATTCCATGCAGGGCACGCTCTACAAGTTTGCTCTCTAGAATAAGCCAGAATTCAACAAGGTATGTCATTTTTGCTATAACTCATTTTTTGAGAGGTTCCAAGTAGTGAAACCTAGAGGAATTGCATAAAAGACACTAAAGAACATTGTGTACCATTTTCAGATCTTTATTCATTACATGTACATAGTTATGATTATTGCAAGTTAGGGTTGTTGTCTAATCCAAAATTAGTCATGTGAGACTAAAGTAAAGTTTGATGAAAATGTTAGTCTTTTATTCTTAAAAGTAAGAAAGGTTTGCAGGTATGTGATCATATACACCATGTATGTTACAGAGTTACAAATCATATTTGGATGATGAAATTGATGAGGGCTTTTGGTTGAGGTACATCTTGGGTACAAGGTCGAGACAAGTAGTTGATGAGTTGGCACATACATGAGGTGTATAGTTGATGATGTTGGTACATCTTGATGAGTCATAGTTGATGAGTAGTTGATGCATGATTGGTACATACTTGGTACATGGTTGAAGGCACTTGTTAGTAATATTGTTAACACATGGTTTATGGATGATGTAGCATATTTGTTTTGGTATATTATTAGAAGCACATATTGATCTTGGTGATGATTATGAGTTGTTGTGTTATGCTTGGTTGATGCACATCTTTGTGATATTGTGCATATGGTTGAGAGTTGTCTTGGTGATTGATTTTGGTGAGTAGATATGATTTGGTTGATAAGATTGACGAGACAAGTTGTTTGGACAGATTATTATGACATGTTATTTGTACATGTTTGGTGCATGGTTGATGCATTTGTTTATGGTACAGGTTGATGTATGGTACATGTTGGCACAGGTTATTGGTATAAGTTGTTACAGGTTGTTTGGTGCAGGTTGATTAGTACAAGTTTATACTAGTATATCTCATAGTGATAGTGTGATAGTGGTTCCATCATTCTACTTATATTTTCAGGGTGGTTGGATGGGGCAAGGACAGGTGGTTGTAGCCACCTTCGAGTTGTAGCCGGAGAACATAGGGGGTTGTAGCCAAAGAATTGGGGAGTTGGAGCTTCCCTCGGGTTATAGCCTTAGAAACTAGGGGGTTGGAGCCTCCTTCCAGTTGCAGCTAGAAAACAAAGGAATTTGGTGCTTCCAATGAATTTAATTCTTAAAGGCATATAAGAAAAATTATTATGTGGTTTTCTCCCGCTTTGGGTTTCCACGTAAAAACATTGGTGCATTGTGTATGTGTATGATTGTTCATTTGTTCATTGTTTATTTACTCTGCAATTATTGGGTGATAATGCTGCATTGATATAACACTTGCATTTTATGGTTAAAAGGGATTAAATTGCTCTATTACTAATTCACTCCCCTCTCAGTAATCCAACAATTGGTATCAGAGCGGGTTCCTTCGTGAAACAGTTTAACCACTAGAAGGAGATCATGAATTATTATAAGAATGGAGTATCATTGTTCAATGGTTAGAATGGTTTAAAGTATGAAATGTAGAGTGGAAGGACAAAAGTATTTTTACAGGCACAGGGGTATTATATTTGGCTATCAGTCGTTACATGATATGATAGTTCAAAAAGGTCAAAGACTGCAGCCAAGAAGGAATTGAAGAAGAATTCCAAAATAACAATGGATTTCATCTGGGAAGGATTACCTAATCCAGTAAAAGAAAAGGTTGGTAAATGTTCATTAGCCAAATAACTTTTGGATAAGTTACATGATATATATTCTTAACCCATCGCAGATTCAGAAAATTCCAAAGAATATGCAGGTACGGATCAAGAAGAAATATGTTCACCATGTCAAATAGATTCAAAAGATAAAGAGTACATAATCAACATAGGTATGTTGTTTTGCTTTAATTGTTAAAAACACAGACATCTTGAAATAGAATGTCATGAGACAGAAAAATTAATTGAAAAGAAAGACAATTATGAAGAAGAATTGATTAGTGTTTTAGATGAACTAAGAAAAGAAAGAGAAGAAAAGAAGTCACTCAAGAAGGAATTGATGAAACAAAAGGAAAGTGCTCACATTTTTGAAAAATCCCAACAGGTCATCAAGAACTTAAGAAATCGGCTAGAAGAAGCCAGAAAGATCGAAGAAAATCTTAAAGATCAAAAACAATATTTGGAAGCCAACATAGCAGCACAGAAGGAAGAAGCATAAATGAGAGAGAAGATATTGACAAATCGTCTCAAGGAAAGAACTAAGGATCTAAACCAGCTTGAGTCAGAGTTTGGTCAAGAAGAGAAATTACTTGAAGAAGAAATAATCACATTAAAAATTCAGCTTGAAGAAGCGAAGAGAACAAAATAAGTCATAAAGTCTCAGATATTAAAGAAAGAAGAAGAAGTTGAGAAGCTTGAAGAAGAAGTTGTCACATTGAGAAGTAAAATTCTCAAGCTCAACAAGAACGTTGAAGAGATAGAAACATCCACATCAGTTATAGAGAATGAAGAGAAGCACTCAGGTTGCTAGAAAATAAGAATGAAGAAAATAGAAAGAGTTATGCAAAAGTACTCAAAGGAAGGAATCATGGTCAACCCGAATCTAAGAAAACTATTGAAGATACATCTTCAAGAAGACCATCCATGTTCAAGCCACAAAGAAGCTTCAATCATGATCATGATCAGTCAAGGCAGAAATTCAGAAGGACTACACCACAAAGAAGATCATTCACTCCCAAGTATGCAATTTTTTTTATGGTCATTGTTTTTATTGTACTAATTTTGGACATAAGGTTGCAGATTGCAGGGATTATAAAAGAAATGTTCAAGCAAGAAATGCCTATGTGGCCCCACGTAACATTAAATGTTACAAATGTCATAACTATGGACACATAACTAGTGATTGTAGAAGCATGATCGATACTTCCATGAAAGAGAACACTGATATCATATATAAGAAAGTATGGATAAGAAACATGAAGAACAGGTGAACAAAGACCAGGTCCCAGAGATTGCAAGATTGACAATAAAATGAGATGAAGAAAACACTACAGAGAAAAAGAAATATGTCAGATACAAAAAGGTTTGGAAAATAACTGAAAGAAAAGAAGGACAGGTAAATAAGGAACAAGTTCAAGAGATTGTACTTTCAGGCATTGTAGTGAAAGATGAATCCACAGACATAAAGAAAGAAGTCAGAGCTCAGAGAGATGATGAATCTACCAATGAAGATGATGATGAATACACATCAGAGTAGGAATTGTTCTAAGCCATCCGACTTAGAGACTCCCAGGTAATATGAATATTAGACAAGGGGAGTCTATGCTATAGTTGTGACAGACCAAAGAACCATCCTTTGAGCAGCTTACAGAGTTTGAGTAGACAAATCCAGAGGATTCAATTAGCATAAGGACAATCAATTGTAGTAGTGAAGACTTCATGATAGTATAGTGATAAATGGGTCAACATTATGGACAATTGAGTAGTAGAGCCTTGGATAATATGGACAGAGATGGATTTGTAAGAACACTTAGTAGGTTTGGACAGATATATGACAGTGGACGAGAGCATGGATTCATAGATTGGTTCAGAGACAAAGGAACATTATCATAATGGATGATAATTACACAGGAAATGGCTCGAACAATGCTAATGGATTCCAAATTGACAGATATTTTTTTGGACACATGCAGTTCATACAAAAGTTCACATTCAAAACAAAGTAATGCTCGGAAACAACAATGACAAAAATCCATACGAGCTATGGAAAGGAAGACCAACAAATGTGAAGCACTTAAGAGTATTTGGAAGCAAATGCTACATCGAAAGAGAAGATGGTAGAATGAGAAAGTTTGACTCTCGTGTGGACAAAGGAGTACTTGTTGGTTACTCAAGTACAAGGAAAGCATGCAAGTGTTACAATATGAGATTGAACAAAGTTGTGGAAAGAATCAATGCAACAATTGATGAAACAGGTGGACAAGAATCAAAGGAAAAAGAAAATGAAGCAGTGGAACAACTTTACGAAGAAGAAGCAAAAGATGGAGAAGAAGTAGAAGGGGAAGATGAAGAAGATCAACGAGAAGTAGAAGAGAAGGTTCAACAAGTGTCTCCAAAGACACCTAGCAAATGAGTACAAAAGAATCATCCTTCAGATCAGATTATCAGAAACAAGGATGCACGAGTTGAGACTAGAAGAAGAATTCGTTCACCAGAACAAATGCACCTAACACTCTTATCTACGATTGAACCAAACAATTTTGAAGAGGCCAACAAGGATGAATTATGGAATAAGGCCATGGATGAAGAATTGGATCAAATAGAGAAGAATGACACTTGGGAATTGGTTCCAATACCAAAGAATAAGAATGTGAGTGGCACAAAGTGGGTTTTCATCAATAAATTGAATGAAGATGGACATTTTACAAAGAACAAAGCTAGTTTGGTATGTAAAGGATACAGACAGGTTGAATGAATCAACATTGAAGAGACATTTTCCCCAGTTGCCAGAATGGAAGCAATCTGATTGCTCTTAGCTTATACATTCTCCAAGAATATTAAAGTGTATCAGATCGACGTGAAATCAAATTTTCTGAATGGGGAACCTGAAGAAGAAGTCTACATCAAACAACCAGAAGGATTTCAATTGTCAGATAATGCAGATTACGTGTGCAAATTGAAGAAGGCCTTGTATGGTCTAAAATAGGCTCCTTGAGCATGGTACTCTAGACTGGATAAATATCTACAACGGGAAGGGTTCAGAAAAGGAAGTGCAGACGACAACCACTACTTCGAGGTAACTCAAGATAGTATTTTATTAATTGAAGTTTATGTTGATGATATTATTTTTGGAAGTAATGATGACAGATTAAGCCATAAATTTGCAAAGGATATGCAGAATGAATTTGAAATGTTATTACTTGGAGAACTATCCTTCTTTCTAGGTCTTCAAATACGTCAAAGCAACCAAGGAATTTTTATTTCTCAAACTAAGTATATCAGAGAAATGTTAAAGAAGTTTGGAATGGAAGATAACAAACCAGTTACCACTCCCATGCAAACCAGTTGCAATTTGAGCAAAGATGATGATTCAAAGTCTACGGACCAGAGGCAATACAGGTCAGTGATTGGTTGCTTACTATATGTGACAACATCCAGAACAGATGTAATGCAGACAGTTGGACAGGTGGCATGATTTCAAGCAGCACCAAAGGAATCACATGTCGTAGTAGTGAAGATGATTTTCAAATATCTCAAAGGAACATAAGAGTTTGGATTATGGTATCCAAAAAGAAAGGATCTATCACTTATTTCCTACACAGATGCAGATTGGGCAGGTTGCATTGATGACCAACGAAGCACTAGTGGATCAACGTTCTACTTGGGTGAGTGTTTAGTATCTTGGCTAAGCAAGAAACAATCATCAATATCTTTATCTACAGCCCAAGCAGAGTATATTGCAGCAGCAAGATGTTGTACATAGGTTCTATGGATGAGACAAACTATGACAGATATACAGATTGAGTATGATGATCCCATTCCAATCTATTGTGATAATACAAGCGCCATCAGTATCTCAAAGAACCCGATGATGCACTCCAAGACGAAGCACATTCCAATCAAGTATCAATTTCTACAAGAACATGTTGCAGAGAAGAACATCAAAGTTGAATATGTGGGCACAAAAGAACAAGTGGCAGACATCTTTACAAAACTGCTTTCAAGGGAAGCCTTTGAGTATCTTCGCCATAGACTCAGAGTAATTTCTACTCCAAAATGAATGCTTTTGAATGTGTTGGACAACTGAGAGAGGGGGGGGGGGTGAATCAGTTGTTACCGTGCTTAAACAATTATACTTATTTTAAACCTTTTGCTGAAACACTTAATGACAATCACAATAGTGCAGGGAAGTAAGTAATAGCACATTCAGCATCAGTCACACACATGAGATATACAGAGACAGATATTTCCTAAGGAAACCCATAAAGGGTAAAAAACTCATTTTCTTTATATGATAAGTAATCTTTACATTCTTTACAATATCATACATATGAGCACCAACTCATAATGAGGCTACAACCTCTGTTTTGCAAGCTGCTACTTGTTGAGAGCACCCTCTCTCTGATTTCTCTAACACCAACTAGAAGGAAGCACCAACTCCTTGGTTTCTCTAGCACCAACTAGAAGGAAGCAGCAACTCCCTGAGTGTTTCCAGCACCAACTGGATGAAAGCACCAACTTCCAATCATACAGGCACCAACCTATAACACAGAGAACAACAGTTCTCCCTTGCACCACCCTGCCACCCTGGTTTCTCTGGCTACAACCAGATGGAAGCTACAACTCCCTGTGTTCAAGCAACCACTTGAACCTATGAGGACAACAGTCCTCCCTAGCACCTCCCTTCCACCCTTAATTATAAATCTTAGCTACTGAAACTTATTACAGTGATATAATGTTCAATAATGGCTTACCCGATTCATCACTGTTCTATTGCATTTCCATGCTCTGTCTGTCTCACTGCCTTCCTACACACATCACATGCACTTTCTGTTCTTCTGCTTTTTATGCTCTGTCCGCCATGTCCATTCAATGCACAATTCCCTCTTCTGTGCATTTCAGTTGCTGCACTCTCCTCCTTCTTCACGCACAAATTACTCTCAACAACAACAATCACAGCAACAACAATATCCCCAACAACAACAACAACAACAACCCTTCTCTTCTTTGTTCTGCATTCTTATAGTCTCCATGCTCCTTGTGCATGCAATATTCACCATTCCTCTGCATGCTCACACCACGCCAATATCCTCCACAACTCGAGTGCTCTGTCTGATCATCATGGTAACTCTTCAGCTTCTCTGGCGGTTTTCCCACACGTTCAACATCACTGGGTGTTATGCTGAGATTCCTCAGCCTCTCTGGCAGTTGAGACTCTTCGTCTTCTCTGGCATAGTCAAGATTATCCTTTATGTTTCAGTTACAGGCTCCAACGCTCATCCACCTATCAATCCCTCTAAGAATTGTCTTCATTCATTGAAAGAAGCTTGGAGACCCTTTAGCTCCTCTGGCGATCACACAGAGGTCTCTTTGTATCCTCTGGCAGAGACCTTCAATGGTTTCTAGCAGTTACACATCGAGGAGCAACATTAGCCCTCCGATCGTGCCCAAATTCACTTGCACCATTGGATTGATTTCAAAAGTGTCGTTATTTATCTGTTTTGCTTCGGCAATTCGACATTCCCATGGTAAAGTTTCTTGCCTCTCCATGTCGCAGTCCTCGAAACCCTGAAAAGGAAGTTGTCTGCGCTAGCTCCTTCCTCTATATGACCATGGCCAAGACCAAGCGCTTATCCATAACGTGCTTTTCGCGATTTCGCATTTCGACTTTTCGTCAATCCTGTTGTGTGGTTTCTCGACCTTCCAAGTCATGATCCCCAAAATTCCGAGGCAAAGCTTATCTGCACTAGGTCCTTCCTCCATGTGACCATAGGCGATGACCATAGGCTGCGCAAAAAGGCACTGCGACCTTATGATCTTCATCGACCCTGATCGATGGTCCATGATCTCGATGAATCAACGGTCCAGATCTCATCATGAATTCACATCTCATTGTTCCTTAGATGGAGGTTCTCGTCACTCCAAGTCACGATAGGCGAGACTCCGAGATGGACCTTAGATCAACGGTCTAGGCTCTCGGTGAATCGACGGTCCTGATCTTTTCAGGAATTCGCATTTCGCGATTTCGACACTCCTATGATGAAGGGTCTCGTGCCTTGACCCCTCCATCTCCCGGTATTTGAAACTCCAAAAGGGAGTCGGATCAACGGTCCACAATCTCCTTGAACCAACAGCTCAGATGATTTAGCCATTGCGCGATTTCGACACTCTTATGATGAAGGGTCTCAAGCCTTGATCCCTCCATCTCCTGGTATCCGAAACTCTGAAAGGGAGTTAGATCAACGGTCCAGATCAAACTTTGAATTGACGGCTAAGATTATTTCGTGATTTCGCATATCGCGAGTTCGAGAGTTTAAAGGTTGGAGTTTTTGATTGCTATGTAAAACCCCAAAATTGAAAGTTTCGATATGATGTAAGCCTGTTGATGTCACACGTGGATTGACACATGTCGAATAGCTGCCACATGTCACTCTGATTCGTGACTTACATGTGCCTGAAATGATGAATCAACTTGACACTTGTCATTGCCTGATTGTGCCACGTGTAGTTAGCTGACGTGTATGTTTCAGGATTTCGGGGTTTGCTACTTCAAAGGTTAGAGTTCCTTTGATCTCTGATTTCCCAGTCTGCGAAACTCCGAAATGGAGTCTTTGACAAGCTCTGATCTTTCGCCACGTGTCCTTCCTGAAGTTGGACGATCCTCCTTCTTTTGGGATTTTGTGAGCCCGCTACTCCTTGCACGTTAAAGAGCGTGCAAGTTCTCCTTGATCCAACGATGGTTGGATCCCGCGCTTAGATCTAACGCCCGAGATTTGTCCTCCTCTTCTGCGCACTCTTCTTCTCTACATCCAGATCTGACGACCATCGAGAATTCAGGATGGGATCCAACGATCACTGATGCTTCTCCTCCCGAGCTTACGCATCCTTCTTAATTGGAAGAATTTCTAAGCGTCAAGGGCCTCGACCTTTGATCCGCCCGAGATCCTGAGTATGCTATCTCTCTTGAGCTTTGGCAATGAGTTAACCTCATGCCTGGTGCACACCTACGCACTGCGTTCGACTCTGCGCTAATTCCTTTTGAGCTTACTTTGTTCCTGTTTTTCCATCAATGCATATTCTGATCTTGCCATCAATGACAAGCATACGTTGCCTATAAAACATGCCAACAATCTCCCCCTTTGGCATTGAAGGCAACAAAGGTACCCAGACCTGTTTTTTTCTCCCCCTCTGACATCAATGTCAAAGAGAACATGCTCCCCCTGAGCTGTTGCAGTATTTTTAGGATGTATTAGATATGCAATCAATACAAGACTCCCCCTTACGGGATGGACTCTCTTATTTGAGGCCTGCAAAATATTTGTATCTAAACCAGAGTCTTATCTTTCTGATTCTTGGACCTGTTCATCTTCAGCTTCCACTGTATCCTTTGTAGAATACTTCAAAGTTGCTCACCTCTCTTACTAGGAATCCTTCATCAACATTTTCTTCTCATGAGTGGATGACTCCCCCTGTCACTGTTATCTCTCTGCTTCTGACTATTTTCCTCCTTTGTTCCTAAAGGTTAACTTTCCTTGACAAGATCTTTCCTCTTGTTATCTCTATAGGATGTCATGTATATCATTTTGTAAGACAAAATGTTGTTGTTGAAGAAGTTGCTATCCCACTGATACATTGCGTAATTGTTGCTTGTACTGTTCAAAGAACCCTTGGATCTCCCCATTGATTCTCATCGAACTCTAATGCTGCAATTTCATATTTCTTCCATGATGCATACAATCCAAGGCTTTTATGTCGACATTCAATCACAAGAAAAAACTGCTACAATCACTCTCATACCTGCTTTTCTATTTCACAGACAAAGGACCTGTATCAAGTTTCTCAGGAGTACTGATTTTTTCTTTGTTGTATCCAATACCAGATTTGTCATTTGGTGATCTCTGACTATCCAAGATCTTATCTAGGGTCAAGGAGTTGTTTAAGAACTTGCTTTGGATGTCTGCCTTCTCAACCTTCAAGACTTCTGCTTCCAGTTTATGACAAGGTTCTTCTCCTACTTCATTCATGGGGTAAATGCTAGTTGAGCATGCTTTTATTGTATCTGAATCTTCTTCTTTACTTGCAGGGGAGGACTCAATTTCAACATCATTAATTTTCCTTATGCATTTATTCACCACTTGTCCTGAGTTTATATTTACCTTACATTCTTTGGACGTGAGCTCCTCTTCACTGCCTCTGTCACATTTTTGACTTGTACTGAGCAAATTATGTTTCAGATCATCCACAAGCAGAACGTACTGGGATCACATTTCCTATTTTGCTTTTATTTATGGACAGTAGCTTATCCTTGTCTCCAGTCATGTGCTTGGAACATCCATTGTCTATATTCCCATAGGCCTTTTGTTTTTGAGTTGAAAGTGCTTGACCACATTTTTCACTATCTTTTCTTTTCCATGTGCTGGCCTTTCTTTCTAAGAAATTTATCCTTGGGTCTACTTTGTAATTCTTCAGATGGCAGTTTGCAGCTTTGTGGCCAAAGTTGTGACAGTTATAGCATTCAATCTCATTGTTCAATAGGTCAAAGTTGTTGTTGCAACATTGTCTACTCATTGACTGTTTATTATTTCTTGACCTCCTCAGTTGTATGTCTCTAGACTTAGTTTGAAAAATTGCAATCTATGATGGTTTGTTACTTGCCTGTATCATTCTTTGTTGAGGCAGATATTTATTCCTTTGAAATCTTAATTGCTTGTGACTAAGTCTTAAGGAACAATTTACAGCTTTGTGACCAAAGTTAGAACAGTAGAAACAATATCCACAGAAAAATTCTTTGTACCTGGAAAATGATTGTCTTCTTTGAGAAATTTGATTTCTTCCATGATGATGATGTCCTTGAGTAGGGAGTACATTATTTCTTTGTTCTATAGATTCAGTCCTGGGCGACTGATTGTCTTCCTTTGTTTCTGCAGGTTTGTGGTTGTCATTGGTTGTAGATTTGACAAACTTGATGGGTTCTTTGTTTCTTGGATGACCACTACTTGATCCCTCTTCAAACCCCAAACCAATTTTCAGCTTTGGATTCCTTTGCTGATTTAGAATGGTGGTTAATCCTTCTGAGGCTTTGATACTTGACAGATTTTGATGATACAAGGTTTGAAACTTCTCCATCTCTTTCCTAGTTTTCACTACTTCTTCTTCCAGGGCTTCAGATCTTGCCCTCTTTTCTGATAGCTGATGTTTCAGAATATCCTCAATTTTCCTTGCTTCTTCTAATTCCACTTTTAGCAGTGCAAAGTCTTCATCAGGTTGTTTACTATCTTTCTCAAACTGTATCAACAATTGTTTTTGCTTTCTGTTCTTAATTCTTAGTCTGTCATTCTCTTCCAGTGCACTGATCAGTTCTCCTTCCATATCAACCACAACTTCTTCATCATTCTCATCACTGCCTATGATTTCAATATCATTATCCTCTTTGGCCACAAGCATGAAGTCATTTACTTTATCTTCACAAGAAGAATCACTATCGGTGTCTTCTGAGGAGTCATCATTGTTTACCCATAAACTTTTCTTCTTAAAGTTATTCTCTTTAAAGAAATTTCTATGGTTATGCTTCTCCTTGTCATCACATTTCTGATCCTTCCTTTTGTGGGGACATTTATTTTCAAAATGACCTATCCTTCCACAGTTGAAACATTTGAAAGGCAGTTTGCCTTTGTATTTGCCAAATCCCTTCTTCAGTCTCTTCACAAATTTTGCTTCAATTTCATCAGGCTCAGAATCCTCATTCTTGTCTGCCTTGAATGATGCTTCTCTAGAGGTGGGTTTATCTTTAGCTATTCTCATTTAATATGCAATCAATGTTCCTAAAAGTTGATCAAAGTCCAAGGTTTTTAGATCATTAAGTTCTTCTATAGAAGAAACCTTCGAGTTGAACCTATCTAGGAGAGATCTCAAAATTTTATGAACTAACGAAGGTTCCTCAATTTTTTCACCAAGTGCTTTCATTGCATTTACCATTTCTTCAACTCTTAGAAAGTATTTTCCAACAGTTTCATCATCTTTCATCTTCAACTATTCAAACTAAACTCTGTAGGTATGAAGTTTGGTGTCCTTTACCTTCTCATTACCTTCATAACTGCTAATGAGTTTGTCCCACATTTCTTTGGCAGTTTCTAGGTGCAAAACTTTTACGAATTCTGCTTCTGCAAGCCCACTCAAGATAACATTCATAACCTTAGCGTTGAAGCTAAATTCTATCTTGTCATCCTTATTAGCTAATACAACTGGCTTTACATAACCAATATCTACCACATCCCAGACATCTGCACCTAAATCCATTATGTAGGTTCTCATTCTGACTTTCCAGAAGGCAAAGTTTGGTCCATTGAACGGAGGGGCCTTGTTGGTTGAAGTTCCTTCATGGCTTGACATGTTTAAGCTCTAGGATCTACTCTTAGATGAAAGGGGCCGGCTCTGATACCAATTGTTGGACAACTAAGAGGGGGGGGGGGTGAATCAGTTGTTACCGTGCTTAAACAATTATACTTATTTTAAACCTTTTGCTGGAACACTTAATGATAATCACAATAGTGTAGGGAAGTAAGTAATAACACATTCAACATCAGTCACACACATGAGATATATAGAGACAGATATTTTCTGAGGAAACCCATAAAGGGTAAAAACCTCCTTTTCTTTATATGATAAGTCATCTTTACATTCTTTACATTATCATACATATGAGCACCAACTCATAATGAGGCTACAACCTCTGTTTTGAAAGCTGCTACTTGCTAAGAGCACCCTCTCTCTGGTTTCTCTAGCACCAACTAGAAGGAAGCACCAACTCCCTGGTTTCTCTAGCACCAACTAGAAGGAAGCACCAACTCCCTGAGTGTTTCCAACACCAACTGGATGGAAGCACCAACTTCCAATCATACAGGCACCAACCTGTAACACAAAGAACAACAATTCTCCCTTGCACCACCTTGCCACCCTGGTTTCTCTGGCTGCAACCAGATGGAAGCTACAACTCCCTGTGTTCAAGCACCCACTTGAACCTATGAGGACAACAGTCGTCCCTAGCACCTCCCTTCAACCCTTAATTATAAATCTTAGCTACTGAAACTTATTACAGTGATATAATGTTCAACAATGGCTTACCCGATTCATCACTGTTCTGCTGCATTTCCATGCTCTGTCTGTCTCACTGCCTTCCTGCACACATCACTTGCACTTTCTGTTCTTCTGTTTTTTATGCTCTGTCCGCCATGTCCATTTAATGCACAATTCACTCTTTTGTGCATTTCAGCTGCTGCACTCTCCTCCTTCTTCACTCATGAATTACTCTCAACAGCAACAGTCATAGTAATAGCAAC
The DNA here is from genome assembly GCA_009831015.1 of Picea engelmannii. NCBI lineage: Eukaryota > Viridiplantae > Streptophyta > Pinopsida > Pinales > Pinaceae > Picea > Picea engelmannii. The sequence continues at coordinate 49,940 of ML779284.1, forward strand.
AACCCCAACAACAACAACAACAACAACAACCCTTCTCTTCTTTGTTATGCATTCTTATAGTCTTTGTGCTCCTTGTGCATGCAATATTCGCCATTCCTCTGCATGCTCACACCGCTCCAATCTCCTCCACAGCTCGAGTGCTTTGTCTGATCATCATGGTAACTCTTCAGCTTCTTTGGCGGTTTTCCCACGCGTTCAACATCACTGGGTGTTATGAGATTCCTCAGCCTCTCTGGCAGTTGAGACTCTTCGTCTTCTCTGGCATAGTCAATATTATCCTTTATGTTTCAGTTACAGGCTCCAACGCTCATCCACCTGTCAATCCCTCTAAGAATCATCTTCATTCACTGAAAGAAGCTTGGAGACCCTTTAGCTCCTCTGGCGATCACACATAGGTCTCTTCGTATCCTCTGGCAGAGACCTTCAATGGTTTCTAGCAGTTACACAACGAGGAGCAACATTAGCCCTTCGATCGTGCCCAAATTCACCTACACCGTTGGATTGACTTCGAAGTTGTCGTTATTTATCCGTTTCGCACTTCGACAAATCGACATTCCTGTGGCAAAGTTTCTTGCCTCTCCATGTCGTGGTCCCCGAAACCCTGGAAAGGAGCTTGTCTACACTAGCTCCTTCCTCTATATGACCATGGCCAAGACCAAGCGCTTATCCATAATGTGCTTTTTGCGATTTCACATTTCGGCTTTTCGTCAATCCTGTTGTGTGGTTTCTCGACCTTTCAAGTCGCGATCCCCGAAATTTTGAGGCAGAGCTTATCTGCACTAGGTCCTTCCTCCACGTGACCACAGGCTGCGCAAAAAGGCACTGCGACCTTATGATCTTCATTGACCTTGATCGACGATCCACGATCTCGATGAATGGACGGTCCAGATCTCATCATGAATTCATATCTCGTTGTTCCTTAGATGGAGGTTCTCGTCACTTCAAGTCGCAATAGGCGAGACTCCGAGATGGAGCTTAGATCAACGGTCCAGGCTCTCGGTGAATCGACAGTCCTGATCTTTTTGCGAATTCACATTTCACGATTTTGGCACTCTTATGATGAAGGGTCTCATGCCTTGACCCCTCCATCTCTCGGTATCTGAAACTCTGAAAGGGAGTCAGATCAACGGTCCACGATCTCCTTGAACCAACGGCTCAGATCATTTAGCCATTTTGCATTTTGGGATTTTGACACTCTTATGATGAAGGGTCTCGAGCCTTCACCCCTCCATTTCCCGGTATCTGAAACTTTGAAAGGGAGTCAGATCAATGGTCCAGATCAAACTTTGAATTGACGGCTAAGATTATTTCGCGATTTCGCATATCGCAAGTTTGAGAGTTGAAAGGTTGGATTTTTTGCTTGCTATGTAAAACCCCAAAATTGAAAATTTCGATGTGATGTAAACCTGTTGACGTCACACGTGGATTGACACGTGTTGAATAGCTGCCACGTGTCACTCTGATTTGTGACTTACATGTGCCTGAAATGATGAATGAACTTGACACTTGTCATTGCCTGATTGTGCCACGTGTCCTTAGCTGACGTGTATGTTTCGGGATTTCGGGGTTCGCTACTTTGATGGTTAGAGTTCCTTTGATCTCTGATTTCCTGGTCTGCAAAACTCCGAAATGGAGTCTTTGACATGCTCTGATCTTTTGCCACGTGTCCTGCCTGAAGATGGACGATCCTCCTTCTTTCAGGATTTTTTGAGCCCGCTACTCCTTGCACGTTAAAGAGCATGCAGGTTCTCCTTGATCCAACGATGGTCGGATCCCACGCTCAGATCTAACGCCCGATATTTGTCCTCCTCTTCTGTGCACACTTCTTGTCTACATCCAGATCTGATGGCCATTGAGAATTCAGGATGGGATCCAACGATCACTGACGCTTCTCCTCCCAAGCTTACACATCCTTCTTACTTGGAAGAATTTCTAAGTGTCAAGGGCCTCGACCTTTGATCCGCCTGAGATCCTGAGTACACTATCTCTCTTGAGCTTTGGCAATGAGTTAACCTCATCCCTGGTGCACACCTACGCACTGCGTTCGACTCTGTGCTAATTCCTCTTGAGCTTACTTTGTTCCTGTTTTTCCATCGATGCATATTATGATCTTGCCATCAATGACAAGCATATGCTGCCTGTAAAGCATGCCAACATAATGCTTATCTTATATGTCTTAGATTTACAGGAGGAAACACCATAAAGAGGACAGTTCAGGTTGGGATATCAGTTTCAGGAAGAGTTCAGTCAGGGGGAGTATCCCCAAGGACAACTCGGTCAGGGGGAGCAGCCTCAAATGGAAAGATACCCTTGTCATTGATGACAAAGGGGGAGAGATTTATTAGATGCAAAGGTGAATGCTTGGAGAAAGAGCACATAGGCATGATTCCAGGGGGAGCGATGGTCACATGAGAGCATGAGTGATATGACTTTCGTATTGCATCAGAGTGTTTCCATCAATGTCAAAGGGGGATATTGTTGATTATTTGGGTTGGTTATCATTGATGTCAACCCTTGAAGAAAGTCTGGTAGTGAATTTTGGTAGCACAAAGGTTTGGGTAATGGACCCAAGTTTGTTTGATGTATAATGGTATGATTTTTAATATATTTGAAGGTAAAACTATTCTAGATGGATAGTACATGTCATGCCATTTCTGGTGGTATGTGGAATGTCACATAACTCCTCATGGTTAGAGAGTTATGGCCATGTGAAGTTGGAGAACCCTCGTGAGTCATCTAAAAGCCCCAAAAAGTCAAAGTAGTCAAAGTGGTTGAAAAGAAGAAATTATTTAAATAATAAAGTGAAGTGATGAGTGTACTATAAGTCAAAGTTGATACAAAATAAATTATTTAAATAATAAAGTTAATGGAGAAATTACTAAGTGGACAAGTGGTTAAAAGTGGGTTAACCCTAAAATAAGGAAAGTGGTTTAAGAGATTTTAGAAGGTAAATAATAAAATGAAGTGATGAGTGTACTATAAGTCAAAGTGGTTACAAAAGAAATTATTTAAATAATAAATTTAATGGAGAAATTACTAAGTGGTTAGAAGTGGGTTAGTCCTAAACAAGGAAAGTGGTTTAAGATGGTTAGAATGTAACCCCTTGAGGAAGCTACATAAAAGTATAAATAAGAGGAAAGGGTATCTCATTTTATTACAATTGAGCATATTGAATATCTACAAGTGACCGAGGTAACCAAAGGATATCTAAGGTGAATTTCAAAGGGAAGGTGAAGTAAGGAAGGCCGAAATTCAAGGGAGGATCAATTCTTTTGATGATGCTTTCTAAGGTATGTTATTTATTGGTCATCTCACCATTTTTGTAATAAAAAAAATTTCTAGAATGATTCAGACCGCGAAATCTAGAGGTCGTTGAGGAAACATATCCAAGTGGTTGTGATAAAAATTTCAACTTGTGGGTCGTTGTATTTTTGAAGTTACACTACGTGGAAAATAGGGTTTGTGGTCAGTCCTGAAACTAGTCTAAAACATGTGTTTCGGATAAAAATGTCATAACTTCTTCATAACATATACAAATTTAGTAAGACCAAATGTATTGGTTAGAGTACAGTCTGTAGTATTTTGTGTACCATTTTTTAGATCCATACAACAAATATTCTATGTGGGGCACACTCTACAAGTTCGCTCTCTAGAATAAGCCAGAATTTAGCAAGATATATCATTTTTGCTATAACTCATTTTCTGAGAGGTTCCAAGTAGTGAAACCTGGAGGAATTGCATAAAAGACACTGAAGAACATTGTGTACCATTTTTAGATCTTTATTCTTTACATGTACATAGTTATGATTATTGCAAGTTAGGGTTGTTGACTAATCCAAAATTAATCATGTGAGACTAAAGTAAAGTTTGATGAAAATACTAGTCTTTTGTTGTTAAAGTTAAGGAAGGTTTGCAAGTATGTGATCATATACACCAGGTCTTTTATAGAGCTACAAATCATATTTGGATGATGAAATTGATGAGGGATTTTGGTTGAGGTACATGGTTGAGACAAGGAGTTGATGAGTTGGCATGTACATGAGGTGTATAGTTGATGATGTTGGTACATCTTGATGAGTCATAGTTGATGAGTAGTTGATGCATGATTGGTACATACTTGGTACATGGTTGGAGACACTTGTTAGTAGTGTTTTTAACACATGGTTTATGGATGATGTAGCATACTTGTCTTGGTATATTATTAGAAGCACATATTGATCTTGGTGATAATTATGAGTTGTTGTGTTATGCTTGGTTTATGCACATCTTGGTGATATTTTTCATATGGTTGAGAGTTGTCTTGGTGAATATATCTGATTTGGTTGATAAGATTGACGAGACAGGTTTTTGTGATAGGTTGTTTGTACAGGTTATTGTGACAGGTTATTTGTATAGGTTTGGTGCATGGTTGATGCATTTGTTTATGGTACAGGTTAAGGTACAGGTTGATGTATGGTACATGTTGGCACAGGTTATTGGTACAGGTTTTTACAGGTTGTTTGGTGCAAGTTGATTGGTACAGGTTTACAACAATATATCTCATAGTGATAGTGTGATAGTGGTTTCATCATTCTACTTATATTTCCCTTATGGTTGGACAGGGCAAGGACAGGTGGTTGTAGCCACCTTCCGGTTGTAGGCGGAGAACATAGGGGGTTGTAGCCTTCTTCTGGTTGTAGCCAGAGAATTGGGGAGTTGGAGTTTCCCTCAGGTTGTATCTTGAGAAACTAGGGGGTTGGAGCCTCCTTCTAGTTGTAGCTAGAAAACAAAGGAAGTTGGTGCTTCCAATGGATGTAATTTTTAAAGACATATAAGAAAAAACATTATGTGGTTTTCTCCCGCTTTGGGTTTCCACGTCAAAACATTGGTGCACTGTGTATGTGGATGATTGCTCATTTGTTATTTACTCCGCAATTATGGGATGATAATGCTACATTGATATAACACTTGCAATTTATGGTTAAAAATGATTAAATTGTCCTATTAATGATTCACCCGCCCTCTCAATAGTCCAACAGTTAGGGTTTTGCACAAGTTATTTTCTAGTAATTTTAAGAAAAAAAAATTCATGGTTAGCAAGATCATTTTTAATTTTTTTTTAGAGACTTGTTCCAATGTCTTTAAATAACATAGGATTTGGCATTCAGCGGGTAAAACTACAATTGGGGATAAATACACGCAGAAAATACAGAAGGTTTCACATGGTTAGTCGAAACTATTGTTTCACTTGGTTGGAAACCTCTGTAACTCATGTTGGTACCCCTTCGAGTAGTACCACATTAGACAATACTTGTAGACATAAGCTCAGTTCCACGTACCTTTGGGTATATAGGAAGTCCCCTAGGTATATCTGAAACCAACCTTAGATAAGCTATTCGGTTGTCTTGTTGCTATAGTACACCGAGAACAACACTCGAGGAAACCACTCTCTAGTACCTTGGTAGTAGGGTAGTACGTCTAAGGGCACAGATGAGCCTCCTTAGTAAGTACGCTGAGATATTTAGCTAAATACTATTGTTGGACCATGCACGTATATCAGAGAGTTATATACCTAGTAACTCCCTTGTCCTTAGGACCTAGTAACATTTTTTCATGGCTTCAAAGAAACGTCCAAGACTTACTTCACCAAATAAACTTCCAAAAACTCATCCATGACTCGTGAAGAAAATGAAGAGATACAAAACCATCTATCCAAATTAGATATTCAAATCAACGAATTGAATGATGGGTCAACAAAAAAGGTTGATTTGATAAATACTCAAATAAAAATGGGAAGAAAGATGGATGAAAATAAGGAACTGATGGAAAGAAAGATGGAAGAATTGATGGAAAGGAAAATGGATGAAAATAAGGAAGAGATGAAAAATAATATGGAATAAATGGAACAAAATGCTATGAAAGTCTTAAATGGGAGGTTCCCTAAACTTGATAAGTTTTTCGAAGGGACTCATGAAAATAAAGGTAGTGTTTAGGTTGAACAACTTTCCAATAATAAGAATTTTCCAGGGGGATTTAACTCACATTTAACTCCAATAATGGAGTTATTTATGGATAGTCTCCAAAATGAGTGAACCTTCCCAAGGTTGAGTTAAGGAAGTTTGATGGAACATAGGTTTTTACCTAGGTGAACCAAATAGAGCAATATTTTGAACTGCATAAAATTATGGATGATAAGAAAAAGATTCACATAGCAACTTTGAACTTTGAGAATAAACCATAACAATGGTAACAATGGGTAGTTAAAAGGAAGCTCCCTTCTTATCATTATACTTGGGGTTTATTTACAAGATACTTAAATGCACAATATGGGAAAGTTTGGGAACATGACAACTTTAGTTAATTGACAAAACTCAAGCACTTAGGTGATATTGAAGATTATAATTCAGAATTTCAAGTACTGGCCACGAGGGTGGATGACATAAGTGATGAACATTTGTTGGATGCTTGAATGTGTGGATTAAAAGAAGACATTAAACATGAGCTTTTCCTAAAATATCTTGGAAATATTATGGAAGCTATGAAATTTGCTCATCATATTCAAGCCAAGAGTAAGGCTACACACAAGTCTATCATTAGAGCATATGTAGGAAGTAGAGATCATTTTGGTGTTCATAATACAACCGTACCTCAACCGACAAGGTTGACACCTCAACAAATGGATGAAAGAAGAGAAAAAGGACTATGTTTTAATTGTTATAGAAAGTATAGTAAGGGGCATGTTGGGTTGTTATATTCTTTGCAGTGAAAGAACAGTCATCTGATCATCGATTCGAGGTGGATCCATTGGGTGATGAATTGACCGATGAATCAAGTCGAAGGTTGAAGTGATCAACCGAAAAGTTGAAGGTCAAACTGATCGACTGGTAAAGTCGAAGGGTCAATCGACAAGAGGTCAAGTGGCAACCGACTAAAGACCAACCAGAGGTCGACTAAATAGTCAATTGGTAACTGACTGGTAGTCCACTGTATCAGAATCTCAAGATTCGTGGGATTGTAACCAATCATTTGCGTGGATTTGTAACCACTTTTTGGGGGCATGATTTAGGGTTTTGCATGTTGTAAAGCTTATAAACAAGGCAAGTTGTAATTTTAATAAGTTGATGTTCATATTGATGTTGCTAGTAGCATCTTGGTCATGTAGATGCAAGTCGAATTAGCTATAGGGTTGTTCTTGTGTAAAGAAAGAGATTAGGATGACAATTGTGTCTTAGGTGTAGACCAAGGTTAGTCATGTAACTCTTTATTCTATGAATGAATAAGACAACAAGAGAGCAAGACACTCAAGGAATGTTAGTTTTCCCGATTAAGGGTTTCCAAGGTAAAATATATGTGTATTGTGTGTGTTTGTCATTTATTTTATGCTTTAATTTGTTTTCTCTTTCCTAGTTGGTTTAGTGTGAGAATTAATTTTCTCTACAAGTGGTATTAGAACAAATTTAAGCAAATATTGGATCTGAACTAAACCTAGGTCCAATGGGAGTTGTAAGTTAGTGATCTTTAAATTTGAACTTGAAAAAATGGAAAGTAGCTCGAGGATAGAAATCGAAAAATTCAATGGCCAAAGTTTTGAGCTTTGGAAGCTCAAGATGAAAGATCTCTTTGTAGATCGAGAACAATGGCTAGTTGTGAGCCTCAAAATCATTCTGATGGGTATGTCAAGGGAAGAATGGGAGAAAATCGAGAGAATGACAAGAAGTACGATTCGACTTTGTCTTGTAGATTCAATATTGTTGAATGTCTCAGGTGAAGATTGCAAAGAAACTTTGGGACAAGTTGGGAAGCTTGTGCCAATTGAAATCCTTGATAAATAAGTTGTTCCTTCAGAAGAAACTGTATCTTCTAAGGATGAGTGAAGGGAACTCAGTAACAAAGTACATGAATGCATTCAATACTATAATAAGCTAGTTATTGTCTATGGATATTAAAATCATTAAATAGGAGAAATGTATTAGCTTGTTTTGTTTTTTTCCAGACTACTATGATAGCTTAGTCGTGGCTATAGGTAGCAATTCAACCACATTAACACTTGAAGACGTGGTTGTTGTTAAGTTTTTATTGTTCTTATTAGGTTATTTCCAAATTACATGAGCATTCAATGCATTTCCAAAACAACCGTATAAAGAGGATCACTAAAAGAAACACAATCACAAAGTACGCAACATTTTATCCTGGGAAACCCTCATGGGGGAGAAAAACCAGCAAAAACTTCCTCAATAATAGATTGTCAATACAATGGCAAGACTAAGATCAAAACACCAAACATGGACCAAGACCGAGCATGCGCCTCTCTTCTCCTTCCTCCTACAACTGCAACTGCCTTCAAGATATGTGCACTAGATGAGTGAGTGAGTGTGTGTAAATGAGACATCAACCTCACATATAAATACAAGCGTGAGATGGCACTAAGGTTGTGTATCTTCACTTGGTTGAGCCAACTTCTCCTACAAGTGGCTAAAACCACTTTATAATTACTAGGGGACGACTTTACAAATACCACTATATAAATACAATTTTACCAATCCCAAAAAGTGGATTTGATCTTATACAAGACCCGACTTGATCAATCCGCAAAATGGGATTTGATCTATAAGATAATAACTCAAATATAATTAGAACATTCTTCGAAGTTACAATATTTCAACACTCCCCCTTAACGAGAAGGGTATTCTACTGACATGACTCAATACAACATCATCAAGAGAAGAAGAGGGCAACATCATCATCAACATCTGGAACATTGACTGGCACATCTATAAATCATCAGAAGTTTTTCTCATCATCAATATCATCATTGTTTACAACATGGAGCTAGAGTAACAACATCATCATCAACAACATGAAGCTGAAACATCAACATTAATAACACAAAGTTGAAACAACAAAATCATCAACAACGTGAGGCTAGAACATCATCATCAACAACACGAAGCTGGAATAACATCATCAACAACAAAATGAGGATGGACCATCATCATCAACATGTGGCAACAAAATGAGACAAGTGCATCAACAACAAAATTTGTGGTACTCTGGCAGATCATCCTTACCGGACCTTCGGGATCTACCCAGGAATCACAAGATTCCTTGGGATATAAAATCCTAACAAGCTACCATGTGGTACTCTGACAGATCGTCCTTACCAGACCTTCAGTATCTGTACAAGAATCATAAGATTCCCTAGGATATAAAATTCTAACTGAGCTACCACTACTGACCACAACTGGCATATACGTGCACATGTACTCTAACAAACCATCCTTACCAGACCTTCGGGATCTGCCCAGGGATGATCAATCCCCTAGGATATAAAATCCTAATGGAGCTATACATTGTTGGTCAAGATACCATAGTATCATCAACATCACTCCCCCTTTCGAGGGAGGTCCTTTCAGGATACACAAATCTTGTCTCAAAAGTACTCAAACTTCACACGAGACAGAGGCTTGGTTAACACATCTACAACCTACTCATTTGTGCCAACATATTGGAGCTTTACAACTCCCCTCTACACCATATCATGAATGTAGTGGTACCGGATCTCTATGTGGTTCGACTTATCATGGAACACTGGGTTCTCCATCATCTTTATACAACTTCGGTTATCACATAGAATCATGGTGGCTTCAATCTCCAAATCGAACAGACCTGTCAACAACTTCTGAAGACATATGGCTTCACAACTGGCGGAACATGTTGCAATTTACTCTTCTTCTACTATGCTAAGAGGAATATTGGATTGCTTCGTGCTTTGCCATGAAGTCATGGTTGACCCCAAACCGAAACAACATCCCGAAGTGCTCTTTTTGTCTGAAGCACTTCCAACCCTTTCTGAATCAGTATAACCATACAGTCTGAAGTCATGATCTCTAGTATAATAGAGACCATAATCCAACGTACCCTTAAGGTATCTCATCACATGCTTTGCAGCTACAAGGTGAACATCTGTGGGATCCACCAGATATTGACTCAAGGTGTTCACAACAAAGCATATATCTGGCCTGGTATTCGTCAGATACATCAACGATCCAATAATTTGTTGTATAGAGTAGCATCAACCAAATCCGACGAAGTATCAACCAGGAGCTTCAAATTCGTTTCCATGGGTGTATTCATGGCTTTACATTCCAACATGTCAAATCTCTTCAGTATTTCAACTACATACTTCCCTTAGTTAAAAAAGATCCTCTCTGGGTTCTACCAAACTTCAAGACCTAAGAAATAATGCATCGGGCGTAGGTCTTTTATCTCAAACTCTGTAGCGATCTTCTTCTTGCAATCTGTGATGAGATTTTCTTCTCCTGTCAAGAATAAATCATCCACATATAGTAGCAATATAACTGGCTCATCATTCATAACCTTCAAGTATAGGTTAGGATCATCTTTACTCTTGGTAAAGCCCAAGCTTATCAAGAAACTATTAATTCTACCATACCAAGCTCTGGGAGCTTGCTTCAACCCGTACAAAGCTTTCTTCAACTTGCAAACATGAGTCTTTCTATCTTCAACTTCAAACCCTTGTGGTTGTTCTATATACACTTCTTCTTCAATAACACCATTTAAGAAAGTTGTTTTCACATCCATGTGGTGCAACTTTCACTTCATTTTGGATGCAAGAGCTATGATGGTTCTGATAGAAGTGTATCTGGCTACAAGAGAAAATGTTTCTTCATAGTCAATACCTTCCTTTTGAGAAAATCCACGAGCCACAAATCTTGCCTCGTGTTTTTCAATACTTTCGTCTATTGCATGTTTTATTTTGTATATTAACTTAGAAGATACCACATCATTGTTCTTTGGTTTGGGAACTACTTCCCATACATCATTCTTCATAATGGATTGGTATTCATATTTCATGGCATCCATTTATTCTTTATTCTGAATGGCTTCCTCAAAGCAAGTAGGTTCCTTTTCTACGAGATCACACATCAAGGCCATATAGATGGAGAATGGCTTATGCTTCTTGTTTTGTCTCATGGTTCCTTCTGGGGCACCATACTTCTCTGCATCTTGAATAAGTTCTTTCACCCAAGCTAGCTTTCTCTTGTGAGAGATCGTCATATGGGAAGGTTCTTGAGATTCTATCATATCATAATCTTCTGAAATCTCATCATCAAGGGTAGCTACAACTTCTTTTACGAGTTCTGCAGCTCTGGGAGCTACAGGTCTTCTTCATATACTTCTTCAAGCTGACATTTCCTTGATCTTTTAAGTGTTGCATCTTCATCAAAGGTTACATCTCTGTTGACCTCAATATGATGGTTACCTGGTATGTAAATTTTGAAGGCCTTAGAGACCTCACAATATCCAATAAATATTCCCTTCTTTCCTGAAGGATCCAACTTAATTCTCTTTTCTTTTGGAATGTGTACAAATACTGGACAACCAAATATTTTGAGATGGCTTACTTCTAGCTTCTTTTCGGTGAACATTTCTTCGAGAGTTTTGAATCCAAGTGCACTATGGGATAATTTGTTTTGGACATATATTGTTGTTCTTGCTGCTTTAGTCCATAAGTGTATTGGAAGATCTTGATCATGAATCATAGTCTTTATTGCTTCCATAATCATTCGATTCTTTCTTTCTGCTACACCATTTTGTTGAGGATTATAGGGAGTGGTGAGCTCCCTCTTAATCCTGACATCTCTGCAAAAGCTTCCAAATTCATTTGAAGTCTACTCTCCTCCATTGTTTGACCTGGGTATCTTGATTTTCCTTTCAGAGAGGTTTTCCATCGAGGCTTTGAATTCCTTGAACTTTCTATGTACTTCATCTTTTGACTTCAAGAAATAAACCCAAGCCTTACGAGAGTAATCATCAATAAAAGATACATAATATACATACCTTCTTAGAGGTTGATGGCATTGGACCGCATACATCTGAGTGGACATGTTCTAGAATTCCTTTTGCTTTACTGTTACTCTTTGGAAAAGGATAATTTATGTTCTTTCCTTGTGCACATTCCTTGCATACGCCTTCATGATCAACCTTTAGTTATGGTAAACATGTAACTACCTTGCTTACATATGGTAAGGCTTTGTAGTTTATGTGAGTTAGTATTCTATGCCAATGTTCACAAGAACTTTCAGTAGAGTGAGTCAAAGCTACATCCGAGTGACCCTTTAACTTGTATAAACCATCTTCTTCTGTTCCATTAACATCTGCATCTTCTATGGTTTTTCCTTCAACATAAGAACTTCACCATCTATGAATGCAACCTCAAAACCTTTCTTATATATGGATGAAATAGAAAGTAAGTTCTTTTTCAAACCTGGTACATAGAGTACATCCTTAATTCTCATCGAAGTTCTTGAATAAAGTTTGTAGGTGGCTTCTCCCATTCCTTTGATTGGTTACTGATAATCATCTCCCAGTGAAACTTTCTCAGGAGAGTCCTTCTCTATAAGTCTGGAGAGAGTGTTCTTCTAACCTGTCATGTGCTTAGAGGCACCACTATCTATGAGCCAAGTATCCTCTACATGTGTCACAGATCCTGAGAGAGCGGAAAAAAAAACATATTCTCCATTCTCTTCTTTAGCTAACTTGTTGGGTGGCTCATCATCTTCAGCTGCACGGTCATGATGTCTTTTGTTATTTCTCTTCTTGTATTATTCCCTTCTGGGAGGACAATTCTTAGCAATGTGTCCCATCTTATCACAATGATAACACTGGTAGGAGGAGAAATATTTTTGCCTTCTTTGACTTTTATGATATTTCTGGAATCTCTTCAAAGAGTGAGACTCTTTATGAAAGTGAGTCTCCTTTTGAAAATTAGGTTATTTACTGTTGTTATTAGGTTATTTCCAAATTACATGAGCATTTAATGCATTTCCAAAACAACAATACAAAGAGGATCACTGAAACAAACACAATCAGAAGGTACACAACATTTTATCTTGGGAAAACCTCATGGGGGAGAAAACCCAACATAAACTTCCTCAATAATAGATTTCGAATACAATGCCAAGACTAAGACCAAAACAACAAAGATAGATCAAGACTAAGCATGCACCTCTCTTCTCCTTCCTCCTGCAATTGCAACTACCTTCAATATATGTGCACTAGATGAGTGAGTGAGTGGGTGTAAATGAGACATCAACCTCACATATAAATACAAGTGTGAGATGGCGCTAGGGTTGTGTCTCTTCACTTGGTTGAGCCGACTTCTCCTAGAAGTGGCTAAAACCACTTTATAATTACTAGGGGCCGACTTTACAATTACCACTATATAAATACAGTTTGACCAATCCACAAAAGGGGATTTGATCTTAAACAAGAACCAACTTGATCAATACACAAAAGGGGATTTGATCTATATGATAATAACTCAATATAATTAGAATATTTTTCGAAGTTACAATATTTCAACAGTTTCATCTCTCTCATCAGAAGAAATGAGATGAAAGAAGATGGAAGGATAAATCGATGATGCCTTGATGTGAGAGGTCGTTTGATCGATAGAAATAAAGACAAATTATCCAATAAAAATTTGAAGTCAAAGGGTAGATCTAACCCCCCTATTCAGTAAATGAGAATACACTATAAATGTATTAAAGTTGGACACTACAAGAGATATTGCAAGTCAAAGTCGATTGAGATCAATCTAGGACTTGACGATAAGCAGTTGACCGAGAGAAAGACTACTTCTGATAAAGGAGATGATCTGTATTTGGCGTCAACCAGTACATAGTCGGATCATGATGTTTGGTTGATTGACTCAAGTGCATCTTTCCATATGATACCTCATAGGGAATGGTTCTGTGAATATAAGAAATATGAAGGATAATATGTATTCTTGGGGGACAACTCAACAACCAAAATTGTTGGACGAGGAAGATTCTGGATGATACTGCAATATGGGAGGAGCATGACCCTTCTAGGTTTGCTACATATTTCGGGTTTGGAAAGAAATGTGATATTTGTTAGCAAAATGAGTGATGCAAGTGTGCACACTTTATTTTAGAAGGATACATGCAAAATAGTCAAGGGAGTGAAGGTCTTAATGAAAGGAGTCTGGATTAGAACCCTATACAAGTTGTTAGGGAATGTCGACTCTACTAGTTGCAACGACAACGTTGTTCTTAAAGTCGACTCGACTCAACTGGAGATGATTCAATACAAACCAACTTGATTGTTCATTGTCAAGTTGACCCGACCATGTTATGACATGAGAGGATAAGACATATTAGTGAAAAATGACTTCGAGTTATGCACAACAAAGGTATGGTCAAAGGTTTCCTTGAATGTAATTTGGAAGCCAATTTTTGTGAATCGCATACATGTAAAACAAAATCGGGTTAGATTCCCATCTAGAGCAATAAGGGTAAAAGGGATTTTGGAATTAATACATAGTGATGTGTTTGGGCTTGTACCACTCCCTTCACTAGGAGGATCTCCGTATTATGTTTTCTTCGTAGATGATTTTTCCAGAAAGACATGGATATATTTCCTAACGAAGAAATCAGAGGTTTTTGAGAAATTCAAAGAATTTGAATCTCTCGTGGAAAAATGGACATATAAGAAGATCAAGGTGCTGAAACTAACGATGGAGGTGAATTATGTGGAAATGATTTTGAGCATTTCTTCAAACAATGTGGCATAGCACGCCAAAATACCACACCATATATCCCACAAAAAATGGAGTTGTTGAAAGAATGAAAAGAACGTTGATGGATAAGGAAAGGAGCATGCTCAGTGGTGTCAAGCTCACACAAGAATTCTAGGCAAAGGCAACCAACACTGTTAAATATTTGCTTAATAGGTATCCTTTATCGGCACTAGTCGACTCGACTCCGTATGAGATATGGTATAGTAAGAAGTCTTCACTTTCACATCTTAGAGTTTTTAGCTGCGATGCATTTGTGCATGTTCCCAAAGAAAGGAGGAAAAAGCTAGAAAATAAGACAATCAAGTGTACTTTCATCGACTAAAAGGATGGAATGAAAGGATATAAAATATGGGATCCGTTGTTGAGGAAAATGATGTATAGTCGAGATGTGATATTTAGGGAAGTCAGAGGAACTTCCAAGTCTGAAAAGGTTCAAACGGTAAAAGAACCAAATAACTTGATGTTTGAGATGAGGAACGAAGAACATGATTTAGATGAGTCAACTGAATTAGATGAAGAAGTGGAACAATTGACTCTGGTTTTAAGAAGGTATGACCAAGTAAGGAAACCAACTGAAAGGTATATCTCACCTTATTTTTGTTCTTTATTTGTGTTATCTACCACTAACGAGGAACCCAAGTTAGTCAGGGGGCCAGTCGATTCAACAAAGGGTAAACTCTAGAAGGACACCATGGTCGAAGAAATGGAATCCTTGCACAAGAATGAGACTTTGGATTTAGTAGAGCTACCTAATGGAAGGAAATATGTTGGTAACAAGTGGGTGTTCAAGAAAAAGTTGAATGCAACAAGTCAAATCGAGAAATTCAAAGCTCGATTGGTAGCGAAGGGGTGTTCCCAAGTCGAGGAAGTTGACTTTGGTGAGATTTTTTTCCCCTATTTTAAAATTATCTTCCATTAGAGTTCTAATTTCTTTGGTTGCAACATTTGACCTTGAGATAGAGCAAATGGATGTAAAGACAATGTTCCTACTTGGAGACTTGGAAGAAGAAATCTACATGAAACAATTTGTGTGCAAATTGAAGAGATTCATTTATGGTCTAAAGCAATCACCAAGGATGTGGTGCCAAAAGTTTGACACATACATCGTTAGTTTGGGATTTGTGAGAAGGAAGGTTGATCATTGTGTATATTCCAAGGAAGAAGGAAATCATTTTATATATATAGCTTTGTATGTCGACGATATGTTGTAGTCGGAAACAATATGGATGTGATAAAGGAGGTGAAGATGCAACGATCCTCCAAGTTCAACATGAAGTATCTTGGTGCAACAAACTTCAGAGAATGGATATAAAAATAGATCAGGTAGTTAGAAATCTCTAATTAAATCAAAGAAAGTACATTGAAATAGTCTTGAAGCATTTCAACATGCAAGATTGCAAACCGGTCAAGGTAGCAATTCTTGTGGGAGTGAAACTAATTGTTGAATAGTGTCCAAAAACATAGAAAGAAATAGAGGACATGAAACATGTTACCTATGCTAGTTTCGTTGGTAGTCTGATGTATGTGATGGTCTGCACTCGACCAAGTATTGCTCATACAGTGGGAGTATTGAGCATATACATGTTAACACATGGGAAAGAGCATTGGACTGTTGTCAAGAGAGTGTTCAAGTATTTGTGTGGCACAACAGAATATGCTATATGCTAACAAGGGAAACATGAAACTGATAGGGAAGTAAATGTACATGGCTTTGGCGACGTCGACTGGGTTGGAGATTTGAATTGACATGCTGACCAATGGATATGTGTTCAAGATGTTCGGTGGAGCAATCAACTAGATGAATAATGTAAGTTTTAAACCTTTTATAGTAATGTAATCCACACACAAATTCTTAATAAACAGAAAATAACACAATTGTAATCACACATATACATAGATATTTTACCCTGGAAACCCAAACCAATAAAAATAACAACTTGTTTAGAGCCACATCTCTAATTCCTATTCATCATCCTCATTGTTTACAATAATATATATATATATATATATATATATATATATAGGATCATGTGGCATCCTAATCCATTAACCCAGATTAGACTATAACCCTAATTTTTGATCCGAAATTAGGAAACCATGGGTTAAATCACCATATGCCACAAACTTCCAAAGGCAAAAAACCATGTGTTGAAAACCATTAAAAATGGACGCCAAAACTGTTAAATTTTTTTTTCGGGGGCTTTGCCCCCCTACAACCCCTCGGACAAAGAGGCGGGGAGGTGTCGGCCCCCCTATGACCTCCGCCCCCGCATGCCCGACACAACGCAGTGCGTGGGGTTGGTTGTGCAAATAATATAACACATACCCAACATCCTCCCACTTCTTGTTTTTTTTTAATACAAGGTGTCATAACATTACATAGTAAAAAATACATGGTAGCAATGCCCATTGTTTCTCTACACCAGGGGAACTTCTTGGTGCTCACATACTTTGTCAATAAATTTCAACATTATTCAAATTTTCCACCTTCATCAACAACACCTTCTTGTCTTCAACCACGTCTCTCACAAAGTGATATTAAACATCAATATGCTTTGTCTTTGAATGATAAGTTGGGTTCTTCGCCAGGAAGATTGCACTCCAACTATCACAATCTATCATTAAAACTTTTTATACCAACCCAATACTTAAACACAATCTATGTAACCATACTACTTCTTTTATTCCATGAGTGGCTACCATGCATTCAGGTTCTATAGTTGAGAGTGCCACTATAGACTGTCTTTTGCTCATTCGACAAGGCTGGAGATTTGGATCGATGAAGGTCAACTAGTGGATGTGTTCAAAATGTTTGGTGGATAAATTAGCTGGATGAGTAAGCAACATGCAGTCATAGCCTTATCAACAATAGAAGTTGAATACATGGAAGCCACTCATGCAAGCAAGTAAATTGTATGGTTGCATCGACAGGGTTCAAGGATTGGGTTTTAGCAGAAAGATATGAAGATAATTTGCAATAGTTGAAGCACAATATTCTTGGCAAAGAATCAAACTTACCACTCCGGGATGAAGCATATTGATGTACAATACCATTTCGTGAGAGACATGGTGGAAAGCAAGAAGGTGATGTTGGAGAAAGTAGACAGTTTGGAAAACATAACAGACTCTTTGACCAAGTTTTTGAGTGTTGCGAAGTTATATTGTTGTGAGAGGCAATGGGCATGGATGCCCTAGGTATGTGAACATAAGTTCATGTTCTCATGTACCAACAAAGAAGACAACAAGTGGGAGAATGTTGGATTGTTTGATTCTTTGCAGTGAAAGAATAGTCATCCAACTGTCGAGTCAAGGTGGATCAAATGGGTGAGGAATCAACTGATGAGTCAAGTCGACTCGATGGTCAAGTCGAATGTCGAAGTGATCGACCACAAAGTTGAAGGTTGAAGTGATCATCTTCGAAAGTCAAAAGGTCAACTGACAAGAGGTCGGGTGGCAGCCAACTGAAGACCGACTGAAGGTCGAGTGGCAACCAACTGAAGACCAACTGGAGGTTGAGTGGCAACTAACTGAACACTGACTGGTGGTCGATTGGTAATTGATTGTATCAGAATCCCAAGATTCGTAGGAATGCAACCAATCATCTGCATGGGTTTGTAATCACTTTTGGGGGGTGTGATTTAGGGTTTTGCATGCTGTAAAACCTATAAATAAGGCACGTTGTAATTGTAATAAGTTGGTTTTCATGTTGATGTTGCTAGTAGCAACATGGTCATGTAAATGCAAGCCGAATTGGCTACAGGGTTGTTCTTGTGTAAAGAAAGAGACTAGGAAGACGATTGTGTCTTAAGTGTAGACCAAGATTAGCCATGTAACTCTTTATTCTATGAATGAATAAGACAATAAGAGAGCAAGACCCTCATGGAATGTCAGTTTTCCCTGTTAAGGGATTCCAAGGTAAAATCTTTGTGCGTTGTGTGTGTTTTTCATTTATTTTATGCTTTAATCTATCTTCTCTTTCCTGGTTGGTTTAGTGTGAGGATTAGTTTTCTCTACATGGCATAAATATAGTGAGAAGAAATTATTCTACATAGACTCTGAAGAGGAAGAATATCAAGAATTGGATCCATCATAAGATCTAAAATATACTACTCCAACGATATCTTGTCATGCATTGGCCAACATCAGTACTCCACAAACCCTCAAGATACAAGTATACATCAAAAATAAAAAGTAATATTGTTGATAGATTCTAGTAGTATCCATAACTTCATCAACTACAAATTCGCAAAAAAATATCAATTGCTTTCTATTTCCAGCACCAGAGTTTCAAGTAATGATTGTCGATAGAGGTACCATAAATTGTTCTAGGAAGTGCCATAGTGTTAAGCTCAATACGGGGGGTATTTTTTGGATAGTCCCATGATTGTCATCCAAATGGGTGGTGTTGATGTTGTATTAGGGGTCCAATGGTTACAATCATTGGCAACAATGGCCCTTGATTTTCAAGATATTTTCATGATATTTTCCTCAAAATTCAAGGAAATTGAGCTTAGAGGTATCCAAGGGAAACCTTTTAATGTGATAAGCTCTAATAGCAAGACAAAATTACTAAAAAATGGACACCATAGTATAATTGCATAATTGTAGTCACTATATGTTCAAGCATTTATATCCTCTGCACCATTAGATCTCCAATCATTCCAAGGTATTTGGAGAAATGATTGAGGGTCTTCCACCTGCTTGAGATCAAGACTATGTTATTCATTTTCCACCAAGAAGCGTACCACCTAACATTAGGCATTATATGTATCCATATGCACGAATGAGTGAAATTGAGCGTATGATCAAAGAAATGTTAGAGGTCGGCATCATTCAACCTAGCCAAAGTTCTGTCTTATCACTAATGGTGATGGTTATGAAAAAATATGGTTCATGGTGTATGTGTCCACAGTATAGACAACTCAACAAAATTACCATTAAAGATAAGTTTCCTATTCATGTCATTGATGAATTATTAGATTAATTCCATGGAGCAATTTTCTTCACTAAGTTGGATCTTTGTTCGGGATATCATCAAATCAAAATGAGGCAAGAAGACATTCCCAAAACAACTTTTAGAACATGCGAAGATCATTATGAGTTTTTAGTTATTCCATTTGGACTTACTAATGCACCTTCAACATTTCAAAGTTTGGTAAATTCTATTTTCAAGCCCTTCCTTATAAAATTTGAATTAGTATTTTTTATGACATACTAATCTACAACAAATCTTGGAAAGAGCATGTACAATATGTGGACAGAGTATTGCAACTATTGGAAGAGAAACAACTTTATGAAAATCCTTCCAAGTGTTCCTTTGGCGTTCAAGAAGTGGAATATTTGGGTCATATTTTATCTCATGAAAGTGTAAAAATGGACCCTAACAAATTAAATCTAGGAGGGAATCACCAATTCCCAAAACCTTGCAGAAAATTAGAGCATTCTTAGGATTGACAGGCTATTACTGCAAGTTTGTCAAGAACTATGGTCAAATAGCAACACCTCTAACAACCTTATTAAAGAAGGAAGCATTTTCTTGGACTCAAGCAACAACCAAAGCTTTTGAAAAACTTAAGGAGGCTATGTGTACAACTCATGTCCTAGCCATACCTGACTTCACAAAATTTTTTTATTGTGGAGTGCGATGCCTCATGCCATGGCATTGGTGAAATTTTAATGCAATAAGGAAGCCCCTTGCCTTTAAAAGTAGCTAACTTAAAGTAAAAAACTTACTCAAACCGATTTATGAAGAAAAAAAATGTTGGCCATAGTACATGCAGTTAAGAAATGACGCCCCTACCTAATAGGAAGACACTTCAAAGTAAAAATATATCATGATAGTTTGAAGTACTGATTGGAACAACTATTATCTTCAGAAGAGAAACAAAAATGGGTTACAAAGATGTTAGGTTATGACTTTGAAATTATCTATAAAAAAGGAAAACATAATGTTGTGGCAGATGCCCTTTCAAAGAAAGAAGAAGAAATAGAGGGTTCACTATGTGCTATTTCTATTATGTAATCTCATTGGGTGGAAGAAGGAATAATAGAATGGAAACAAGATCAATAACATGCAAGATCATTCAAGAACTACAAGAGGATCCCAGTTGATTAGATAATTTTGTATGGAAGAATGAATTGCTATGGTATCTTGATCGCCTATACTAGTAAGAATTCCCAACTCAAACATAAGGTCTTTATGGAATTGCACACTTCTCATATATGGGGGCATTTAGGATTCTTGAAAACATATCAAGAAGTATTTTTACTGGGATGGTCTTAAAACTAATGTTCAAAATTCTGTGTCTAAATGTTTAGTCTACCAACAAAATAATGGAGAGACAATCAAGACGCTAGGTCTCCTACAACCATTAGCTATATCAAGTCAATGTTAGGAAGAATTTTTAATGGATTTTACTACGGGTTTTCCCAAATCTGAGGGAAAGACTGTCATCATGGTAATATTGGATCGAATAACAAAGTATGCCCATTTTTTTTTATCTCTTTCTCATCCATTAAAAATAAGTACAATAGCCACAACATTCATGGAAACAATTCAAAAACTACATGCAATACCCAAGATTATTGAAAGTGATAGAGATCCAATTCTCACTGAAAATATGTGTACTGAATTATTTTCTTGTTTGGGTACTCAATTGGCTCAAATCTCATCTTATCATCCTCAATCCAATGGAAAAACTGAGATCATGAATAAATGTACAGAATGATATCTTCGTTGTTTTGCATCTGATAAACAAACACAATGGGTCAAGTGATTGCCCTTGGCAGAATGAGGTACAATGCATACTTCCTAAAAAATGTCCCATTTTTGGCACTTTATGGATATCATCCTCCATCCATCACATCACCCTTGAAAGGGACCACAAAGGTTCAAGCAATGGAGGACCACATAAGGCACCAACAAGAGGTTCTCAAAGTATTGAAGGCCAACCTAGTTATGGCAAAAATAGGATGAAACAACAAGCAAATCAACATCAAAGTGAAAGGGAATTTGAAGTGGGGGATTGAGTATTTTTTAGGCTAAAACCATATAAACAGATGTCCCTAAAGCAACAAAACAAGGACAACAAATTAGCACCCAAATACTATGGCCCCTATAAGGTTTTGTAAAGGACTCGAAGTGTGGCTTACAAATTGAAGTTGCCTCCATCTTCACGTGTGCATCCACACTTCCACGTTTCTTGTTTAAAGAAGGTAATTGGCAACAAGATCCTAGTCCATACTATTTTACGAGAGATTAATGAAGAAGGGAAAATCATAATAAAACCAAAAACAAGGATTAAGCAATTGAGACATCGAGCAAACACTGAGTACCTAATAAAATGGAAGAACCTACAAGTGGAAGAGGCGACATAGGAATATGAGTTATTCATGTAGAAACACCCACAATTGGTAAAATGTTGAGGACACCACTTGTTTGAAGGGGAGGGGCATGCTAATCCATAGGAAAATCCCAATGTTATATACAAAACCCTTTATTAAGTCCTAGATATTGAATTATTACATTTTTATTCTTATATTTGTATGTAGGCTAGAATCCTTCATCGTACCCTTTCATTATAATTGTACCCTATACCAAGGATACCTAGTCTTAGGATTATCTCATGATGTCTCATCTTTTCTTCTCAATTAAATATATTGTAAAAGGAGGTCCCCCCCCTCGAAGTGGATTGTATTCATTGAGTTTTTATCATTTTTTAAGGCATTAGATCATAACAATTGGGATATGAATTAGAGGGAAATTCAGGAAATGCACATAATTTTCTACAATCTTGAAGACTTCATTAATAACATCAGAACATCCATATTCTTGGTAACAACAAGGGTTCACGAAAATGAGTACCAATGCATTTCTCAAAATGCATTGATTATGGACACCCTTATGCAACAAAAAATGCAAATTCAACTTCTCGACATTGAATGTTGAATGCGAAGGAATATGGTTCGTAATCTTAGTAAAGGTTCACAATATACTACTTCTAAGTTCAAAATGATAGTGAATCATGTCCCCAATGACCCTAAGTAATAGGAAACAATATATCAAATGCTTGAAGACATGGACTTGGGTAATCTGGGATCACAACCTACTAATATTAATCAAGATGAAGCACACAACAAGCATGTCTTTCATTAGTATTTCTTATATTATGTAAAATGGTTTTGATATTAGGTGTTTTATATATTTACTAAAAGACAACATATTTTTGTATTACTACACTCACCAACTCAAATGTAACCCGTTTTAATACAAATATTACTTGTTTATACTTAAAATAATTATAAAAATTTTAACCCCGAATGGGGTGCCATCCAACCACCATGCCACGAGAAGTTCAGATCCTCATGACACCCCCCCAATCACCTCGATTGGTGTCTCGATGACGCTCATCAAATCCTGATCTACCCTCTCCATGCGACGTCACTGCAGTTGGATTTCACATGAACTCTACTCATGTGAAGTCGAAGGGTCTCTAGATCCTTCCACACCTTAAGTTCGATGTCTTCTTCAGGAAGAATCTAATGATTTCCTTCTATTATGCTCTGTGCACACTCTGGTTACTCACACTAAGATTGTCGCCCTTCCCATGTCATAGGTTATTCTCCTTGGTTGCGCGATTCTTCTCCACCATCACCGCTCTCAGTCACTGCCTTTCATGGTTTTATCTCATGCCCAAAGAGTGCACTACATCGATTCAACTCCTGCTTTGGATTGAGAGGTCGGATCCCCCACACTCGTCACCCCTCTGTTTCTTGTTGTGCTTTTCCTTTCCACTTTGTGATGCAAAATCACATCTCTCCTTCTCCCACCAAGGCCGAAGAATTCAATCCAACCACCCTTCCAACGACCTCCTCCTTCACAACCACCCATTTCCCCAACCCAGAAGGTGCCTCCAGTTCTCTCCCTACGCCCCCACCCCCCCACACGGTGTTCACTGATGCACAATGAAAAGTCATCAAGGAGCTTTATCGAGATAATGCCGAGCAGAAATTTCGCCAAGAGATAATGGAGAAATTCTTGGATTGGCTTTAGGTTTCAGGTGTGGAGAACTGAGCATAGTAGCACAACAAGGAGGACATGATCCAGGCAATAATATCCCCCAAGTGGCAGGATTTGTCTCAATAAATAGTCTCTCATGGACTGTTATATTTTTCTTTTTGTAGCTTTTGTTTGGCCTGTCACACCTCAAAGATATTTCTGTTGGTATATTTACAGGCCTAGAATAACTTATTTGATGAAGACGCAATCTCATGGTCCTTCAAATCAAGTTTTTAAGAGCATAAATCGTTGGACCTGTGGACTATGGACCCACATAATGGACTTTAATAGTGTCCATATCATCGAAAAAACGTCACCTTCACCCATAGGTTCCATACGACCACGAGCAATGGTCAAGCACTAAGCCAATACAACGCTTAATTGCTTATCAAGATCGACGATCATGACTTAATTAGTCGTTGACAATGGACTACTTTGGTGATTTTGAGGGCCAAAGGCCTTTCCACGATCCCAAGGTAGCGGTGGGATGAAATGATCATCCTCTCGACACATGGAGACATGATCAATGACATATATCATTTTGGGGGTTGGCTCTCTGTTAACACCCTCGTCGTTTGTCATGCGAACGAGATAGATCATCCTTGATCCTTTTTAGTGATCAACGGTCGATCACCTCCTCATTGGAATATAATTATTTCACTGTATCTCAGAGTTGCAACTCTGCTAGGTGGCCTCGCCCAAGCCTGCAACAAAATTCATCAATCCGACCTCACACTAACATTCATCAACATTAAATTCAACAAAATTTATACATAATCCATATAAATAATCAATAGGGTTACACATGCGAGATTTGACACAAATGATACACAAATTCCATTATCTTGAGCTTGAATTACATTTTATGGCCTCTAAGGGCCAGATCACCTCTTGGCTGATCTACACACTCGCCTTAATATTACATTGTGCAAGCCTCCTCCTAAGCACGAAGGCTTACAATTTATAACCACAATTACAATAAGGGGATCAGATCATTGAAGATCTGATCTGATCTCCATAATATCGCCAAAAATCACAACAAAATTAATCAAATATGAGGAAGTCTCTTCCTCGTGGCCACGTCCACCTTCTCGAAAGGTTGAAAATTGAATTTGACATGGGATGGGTTGGTGCTCCTGTATCAGACCACCTTTTCGAAAGGTTGAAAATTGAATTTGACTTGGGATGGGTTGATGCTCCTACATCAGACTCCCAGACTTGCGGATTATGAACCCACATAATGGACTGCAATAATGTCAATATCATCGCAACAACGTTTCCTTCACCTATAGGTTCCATACGACCATGAGTAGTGGTCAAGCGTTAAGCCAATCCAACGCTTAATCGCTTATCAAGATCAACGATCACAAATTAATGAGTTGTTGACAATGGACGACTGTTGTGCTTTCAGGGGCCAAAGGGATTTCCACAATCCCAACGTAGCAAGGGGCCGAAATGATCGCCCTCTCAACATGATCAACGACATATATCATTTTGGGGGTCGCCTCTTTGTTAACGCCCTTGCTGTTTGCCATGCAAACAGGTTGGATCGTCGTCGATCCTTTTTAGTGATTGACAATCAATCACCTCCTCATTGGAATATAATTATTTCACAGTATCCTGGAGCTGCAACTCTGGTAGCTGGCCTCACCCAAGCCTGCAACAAAATTCATCAATCTGACCTCACACTCGCATTCATCAACATTAAATTCAACATAATTTATACATAATCCATATATATAATCAACAGGGTTACACACACGAGATTTGACACAAACGATATGCAAATTCCATTATCTTGAGATCAAATTACATTGTATGGACTCTAAGGGCTAGATCGCCTCTCGACTGATCTACACACTCACCCTGGTATTACATTGTGCATGCCTCCTCTTAAGCACGAAGGCTTACAATTTATAACCACAATTACAATAAGGGGATCCGATCATTAAAGATTCGATTTGGTGTTCACAATATCGCTAAAAATCACAACAAACTTAACCAAATACGAGGAAGTCTCTTCCTCATGGCCACTCTCACCTTCTCGAAAGGTTGAAAATTGATTTTGACTTGGGGTGGGTTGATCCTCCTGCATCATTATCTTAGTCTAAACTCTGTAATTATGTCAGTTAGTAGTAGTCACATTATGATTTTATGGAACTTTTATACCTAGTGGTGGGGTTGGTTTCCTTTTATGGCAGCCTTAGCACCAGTATCTAGAACTTCTTCTATAATTTTTGTTCATAAAAAGTAATATAAATAGTTAGTTTTAAAATAATAATAAAATATATTTTAAATAAATTAATTTAAAAAAAATAAAAAACTTAAATTTTAATTTAAATAATTTTGTTAAATTATAATATTTTATAAATAAGAATGAAAAATTAATAGTTAAAAATCTATGTTTACATATAAATGTTTTGAATTCCAAATCCAAAACGATCTTTGTAAATTGCAACATCTTCATATATAAAATAAATAAATAGAGATGTATATATTTGTTGGTGTAGTTTAATGTTGTGAAATATGATATTTCTATATAAATTACAACATGGTCGTATTTGAAAATATAAAAATAAAAATATAAACATTTGTTGGTGAAGTTTAATGTTGTGAAACATGATTTTTTTTTTATGTTTCAAGATTATATATATATATATATATATATATATATATATATATATATAGTAGTGAGAGAGAGTACTTTTTTTTTTTAACTATAACGGGTATGGGATTTATTTATCTGAATTGAAAATGGGTCTTAGCCGAAGCGACCCTTAATACAATACAATTTTCTAATTGCTGCTGCTTTTGTTTTTCAGCCTTCTCAGGGAGTTTGAACAAATCTTTCATTGTTTACAATTAGCAGTCCTTTCATGAGTGTGCTGCCTTTGTTC
>ML779284.1:80697-91568 GCA_009831015.1 Picea engelmannii
TGTTTAGGTAAAGGCCCTGGGGTCCCATAAAGTATGGCCCATTCCTGAAGATTACTCCTCTGTCCTCCGGGTTTTCAAAAACAAACACAAAGAAACCCTTACCTACGAAAAAACTTTTGATTCCTTCTTTGATCAATGGCTTCTAGTTCCTTTGAGTCCACTCTTCCATCGTTTTGGGTGAGGGCCAGAGGCCCGTGAACTGTCCTATGAGGCCCCTCTCAGCCAGATTCAAGGCCGCTTTGCAGGTTTCTTCTTCCGGGAGGGCCACCGAAGGGATTGTGTCCAATTTCTTTACAAACCTCTGCTGGGTCGCGGATGGAGGGCATTTGGGGCCAACAACGATCATGGTTCTGAATGCTAGAACCTCCGGAGGCGGGTCGGGCTTCCCGGAGGCAGCCATGGTCTAGAGAAAAGACGGAGGCTGGACGGGAGGGCACAGAAGGCTCAGAGGCACGATTCTTTAAACTTCATTTGTTGGCGCTCATTCGAAGGTTATACGGGCGCGCTGGACCAAAAGAATGAGCAGTGCGTAAGTCCAGAATAGGCATGATGCTCCCTTTGGTTAGTAAGGGGAGCGCTGGCTCGCTCTCGGCGCTCCTTTTAAAATCCTGCGAGTTTTAAAACCACAGCGCGCCCCTACGCCTGTTGTCCAGCGCCGACGCTTCCTTTGCAATGGTGTCCGAGCACCGAACCCTCCACTGGTTTCTGGCTCTGATTATAAGCAATAGAACCTTCCTCTTTTCTCCACGCTGCGCGCTAGGGTCCACGGCCTCTGCAAGGTCGACGTTGGACGAGAGAGTCGGAGACGGGACTCAGCCTTGAGGCCAGTCGCCGATCGGGGCTCAGCCTCAGACAGTCGGATTAGGGTTTTTTCCTGGTGTAATATTCATGTTTATCGTGAGAGAGAGTACTTTGATAAGGGTGTTGTTTAAAGATTTAATTTTTTGAAATTTTTATTGGAATCTGATAGATTTTGGTGAAATTACTTTTTTATGTTATTTAAATTGTATTTTTGAATGTATAAATGGATTCAACATCCTAAAAAGCTCTCAAGACACTTGAATTATATAGACTCAATCACTTAAATATGTAGTTTCAACAATTTTGAGTTTCGACAAAAATTGATTGGAAAATATGTCCATAAAAACTTCAAAAGTTAATAAAGAAGGATACACATTTAATAATATAGATATTTTGTTTTATATTTATAAATATATATATATATATATATATATATATATATATATATATATATATATATATATATATATATATATATATNAAAAAAAAAAAACACTCTGCTTTATTTTATGTCTTTATCAAATTAAACACAATAATCTATATAAAAAAGTTTTTAAAAAATATTTTTTTAAATCTTAAATTTAATTTATTGTGTTGAGATGATTAAAAAATAAAATGTGAATTTTATAAATAGAGAAAGAGGGGTTCCTTGTTCGATAAAGAAGTGAGGGTTTATTTTCCCATAAACAAGGGGTCTCATACACCAATTTGGTGTGTGGCTTGACTATGACCTTAAAATTATATATATATATATATATATATATATATATATATATATATATATATATATATATATATATATATATATATATATATATATATATATATATATATATATATATATAACGTCCACTAAGACCGAATTGGTCTATCAGACCTTAAGAGGGTAAGTGCTTACTTGCGATTCTTTAGAATTTTGTTTCTATGCTCGAAAAACACTAAGAGAATCTTTCCAAGATCACCATACTTTTGTTGAGTTAAGAGGTTAGGAAGGTTGGTAGTGTGGAAAATATTTTGAAAATGAGATCTAATATGGGTGTAGGTTGGACAATCTAAGAGAAAGTGATTTTCATCTTCAACCTTCTTAGTGTCACAAATGTGACACACTCTTTCATCTGATGGAATTTTAGGAATTGACCAACGCCCAGTTTCACTATGGAGCTCGTGAGAATTTGTTCTTATCTTAGCAATGCTTATTGTTTTCTTTACACTTGGCAAAACAGATAGATAATTTTAATCTTCTAGATTAGGGTTGATTACATCCTTATAATACCTTAATTTTCTTTTTTCCTCTAACTCTTTATCACACCACATTTTCTCCTTAAATTTTGATTTGACATTTTTTTAATAATATCTTTATTCTGCAAAATGGTGTCTTCCATGATTCCCCAATAGTTTAGCCAAGACTAGGGCATCTTTATGCCATCCTCGCTTGAGTCGATGGTGGTTATCACTCGATTTTGAAGGAATTTTAGGAAGCCTCTTGTCTTCCATGTTGTTTAACTTGTTCTTATACATTAGGTATCTAGTCATAGCCATGCTCTCAATGGGGGAGAGGCTTGTTTCTAAGAGAAGGATGAGATAGGGCGTATTTCCTTTAATTTTGAGATTATAGGTTATAAAATTATTTTGTATTTTCTCTATCTTTATCCAGGATTCACGAGAGATACTACTGTTAATATTATGGTAGCTGCGGGATGTATTTACCTCCACATGTGAACCTGATGAGAATAGAAGACTCCGAGAAGCAAGAGAAACCCTAATGAGTTGGCTAATAACACTAGAAGTCTTGTTGGCTCAAGAAGATATTTTATATTAGGTTATTATTCTCCAAGAGAAGAAGTCAGCCAGAAATAATAATAATATACTGAACAGATACATATCCAGAGGGAGAAGTCAGCCCCAACAAAACTGGCAGAACCACTATAAATACAGGGCGCCAGTTCTCATTTGACAACATCTCAGAATTGCAGTTCCCAGTTTGGTGCGCATTGCAGTTCCCAGTCTGGTGCACACATGTGGAGGAGAGCTGCAACAACAACAAGTTTTCAGTATTGGCTTGAATATCTCTTGGCTAGGGTTGGGACTATCTAATCAGTCTCTTGTGTTGCGCTATCCTTGGGGAAAGGTGTGCTACCCTTTGTTTGGCTATTTAGCCTAGGGTTTGCTTCCGTAGGAATTCTCAGTCAAGGTTAAGGTGCTCAGAGGGAGGCTTCGACCTATGGTTGGGTGACAAGGGTATCGTTAATGGTTAAACAAGCACAATCTTCTATATTCTAATAGGTTATGGGCCCACACCTCCTTCAAACAGCCTAAAACGCTGGAAGGAAACATAGCCACTAAGATATTGAGCTCGCTGAGGAACTGCCGCTAGGGTTACTAGCAGAAGCAGCTTCCAAGACACTGTAGCTAGGGTTACTAGCAGGGGCAGTTGCAGAAACCCTAAACCTCTTGTTGAGCCACCTTAAGTGACGAGATTGACCTAATCTTTAGACAGATCAGTGTTCCCTAGCCCAACGCATCTCCTGGTACTCTCAGAAGGCCAAGACGTGAAGATTGGATTTTTGGTCAAATCTAGGGTTTGACCAAGTCAAGCAGCCATGATGAACTCTATGAATTCTGAGAACAAGTTAGATGGAGCCTCTAACTTCGGAGCGTGGAAGACAAAGATTGACCTCATCCTTGCTAAGAATAAAGTGCTGGATATTGTGAAAGGAAAGATCGTGAAGCCAGAGTTTGAAGAAGGAGAAGAGAAGGAACCACAGAACGTTGTAGCTATGGAGAAGTTCAAAGATGTTGACATCAATGACATGAGTATCACAGTGGATTCTATAAAAGACCACTTGATACCCTACATCTCCCATCTTGACTCATCAAAGAAGATGTACGATGCCCTAACAGATCTCTTCTCGATCAGAAACATTGGACAAGTTATGAGTCTAAAGAATGAGCTCCGTGACATGAAGATGAATGATGATGATAGCATAACATCATACTTTGTAAGGATCTCCCAGTTAAGAGATCAACTACAAGCTATTGAAGAGATCATCTCAGAGAAGGAATTGTTGAACATAGTACTCAATGGTCTTCCCAAAACATGGGATGCATTTGCCGCAAGCATGAACACAAGGAAGGAGTACCTGACATTTGAAGAACTTTGGACTTGCTGTGCTCAAGAAGAATCAAGGATCAATGCAAAAGAGAAACCTCAAAAGAAGTACGATGATCAAGCCTTCACAACAAGATTCAAGAACTTCAGGGACAAAAGAAAGTTTGATTCAAGAAGGAAGCCAAAACAAAGAAAAGATATTTCAGAAATACAATGCTACAACTGTCAAAAGTACGGTCACTACAAGAACCAGTGTCCCGAGCTAAAGAAGAGGAAAGAGAAACATGAAGCATAAGTTGCCGAAGAAAATGAACCTACAAAGAAGGCTAAGTAGGATGGAAGAGACTTCTTCTACTAAAAGGTAACAACACTCTTCTTATTTCTTGTTTGCATCGTCTCTGTACATATCTTGTATATCTATCTCTTAGAAAGATAAAATGTTCCAAGAAAAACTATATCCATGGAAGAACAACAAGATAAAGATTGTTATACAAGAAAAGATGAAATATATTATAAGATAAATCGAAATTAGAATCAATCATGAAGAGACTTAGAAGAAGCAAAGATAGAAAGAAGTTAGCAATTGAGAGAAAATTGGAAAAAGACTTAATACGTTTTGTAGAAGACAACAAAGACAGAAGCATGGACTCTGTTAGACAAGAGAGCCAATTATATATTGCATAAGACAATAAGGATGCAGATGGAAGCGTGGACTCTGTCAGATGAGAAAGTCAACTATACATTGCAGAAGACAATAAAAAATGCAGATGGAAACATGGACTCTGTTAGACGAAGGGAGTCGATTACATGCACCTATACATGAAGCAAGGATTAGGAGGGAGCTAATCCTATGATCCATTGAAGATGATAAAATGTATATATCCATGGTAGTAGTCATGAAAGACAACACGTGTTTAGTTCAGCCACATAAGAAGACTTCTTCAGAAGCCTTAAAGTATTCTTGGTTATCCATCCAGATCCGTGATCCTATGATGGTAGGAAGAAGTGGAATCTCTAGGGCATGGAATCTATAAGAAACTCCATGGACCCAAGAGCTAAAGAAAAACATGAAGAAGAATATGAGGATTCCAAGAAAGAAAGAGAAACCAGAATAACCAGTCATTACATCAAGAATCACATCATTACCAGCCTGATATAAAAGCAATCAAGCAGAAGAACTGAAAGTCGTGATGAAGAACTATGTATGGAAGACTTATGAATGAAAGTATCACGAGACCTAGAAGTTCTCCCAGATGGAGGGAGAAGACTATGATGATTACTTGTTCCAGTAAACCAGACTTATCTCTATATAAGTCATTATATCATCCATGAGTTGGAGTTCTACATCAGATGAATGCAAAGAATGTTCTCTAGAGAAATTGAATAAAGAGCGTATGAAGAGCATTCTCAAGATTTTGAGGCATACCAGAAAGAGACTCCTGTATGCAATTAAGAAGAAGATAACTTGATGGAGAACCTCTAGTGCACAACAGAAGCGTGGTGAAGATTCCCTATAACATCAAGATGACTACTCAGTAGATCAGATCTCATGATGACAGAAGAAGTGCCACATGGATATGTTCCAGTTTTCCAACTATGACATACTCTATCGTTCAGATCTACATGAAGCCTTCACAAGTGTTCCAGACCAAAGTACATTTGAAATCAAGCATTACATTATTGATGATGAAGTCCAGGAAGGAGAGGTAAAGCTCGAGTATATCCCTACTGATGAGCAAACAATAGATATCCTGACAAAACCTCTATCCAGAATCAAGTTTGCATATTTCCGAGAGAAGATGGGGATCGTGGAAATAACTCCCTTAGCTGAAAGGGAAGATTCTCCAAGCTAGGAGAAGGTACGGAAAAAGAACCTTGAAAAACATTTTTTTTTGTGATTTAAATAACTCTCCAGTTAGGAGGGAGCATTGAAAATATTATTTATCTTTGTAATTGAAAAATAGTCCAGATTGGACAGATGCTTTCTTGTTCGGAAAGTGGATTGAGATTTCTGACGGACAGTGACCTCCCGTTGTGGTTAACATGGGAGGTA
Organism: Picea engelmannii; assembly: GCA_009831015.1. Classification (NCBI taxonomy): domain Eukaryota; kingdom Viridiplantae; phylum Streptophyta; class Pinopsida; order Pinales; family Pinaceae; genus Picea; species Picea engelmannii. Next base: position 86,661 of record ML779284.1, read on the forward strand.
GTCTGATTGATGATGTATCATAGACAACGACTTCCCATTGTGGTTAACATGGGGAGTGGTCTAGGGCAATCTCTCTTCTTGATGGTTACTCAAGAAGACTGGCCCGCCTCGCCGGACAACGATTTCTCATTGTAGTTAACATGAGGAATGGTCCGTTTTGGAAGTTGATGCAGGACAACCATTCCCTAGGGTTACACATTCTCTCCAGGGTGCACTTTGATTAGTGTAGGAGGAATGGCCCAGGGTGGGGAATGGTCTGGATAGTCATTCCTTAGGGTTATACATTCTCTCCAGGGTGCACTTTGATTAGTGTAGGAGGAATGGCCCAGGGTGAGGAATGGTCCAGGCTTAGCAATCAGGGACAGACATTCCTTAGGGTTGTACATTCTCTCTAGGGTGCACTTAGATTAGTGTAGGAGGAATGGCCCAGGGTGGGGAATGGTCCAAGACAAACACTCCTTAGGGTTATACATTCTCTCCAGGGCACACTTTGATTAGTGTAGGAGGAATGGCCCAGGGTGAGGAGTGGTCCAGATTCACACATTCCTTAGGGTTTATACATTCTGTCCAGGGTGCCCTTTGATTAGTGTAGGAATAATGGCCCAGGGTGAGGAATGGTCCATGCTCAGAAATCAGAAACAATCCTTTTTCCTTGGTTGAGAAGAATAGGGCAGATAGCCCCTTGCCGATGAGGGCAAATATTCTTTCATATCTCACAGACGTGAGTGAAAGATTGGCCCATATGACTCAGGTTATGTCTAACAATATTTTCTGTGCAGGATGGAATCAGATGATTGTTATGGAGACTACCTCTCTCCAGACAGTAGAGATATACTATTGTGGTGGATATGTTCCACTGTTTGTGAGGCAGATATTCTTTCAGAACTCACAGATGTGAGTGAAAGATTGGCCCAGATAATTCAGTCTATATCATAACATTGTTTCTATGCAGATTGCTATCAGATGTTTGTTATGAAGATCATATGATAATAGATGAAGACTACTGTGGTGGCAGATTATCTTTCAAAATTCACAGATGTGAGTGAAGGATTGGCCCAGACAAATCAGTTTATATCATAACATTGTTTCTATGCAGGTTGCTATCAGATGTTTGTTATGAAAACTGTATGACAGTAGATGAGGACTACTGTGGTGAATATGTTTCATTGTTCGCAACCATACGTTGCTGATCAAGTACTTGTGTGTTACTTGGTGTGGTAGTGTACCGTTGGATTGTAGTTATGTACTTCTATGAATAGACACAGTTGTGTTCTATCCTTGTTCTAATTGCCTTGAAGACTATCAACAATTTATTAGAGATAATGATCATTCAGATGAATGATGAACAAAGATTTTCTAGACAGAAAACAGTTTAGAGCTTTTACTCCTCTTGTATCACTCTATGGTGAGAGTGACTTATCCAAAATCATATCTAATTACTCAGATGAAGTATGGTTTCAAGAGTTGGTGCAACTGATGGTGATGCTCATGATCTAGTCATGAAATAGTCTAGATGACTTTATCGATGCTATCGGGTAAATGGTATGTTTTGTGCTCAAGTCCATCACCTGTAAATACCTCTCTAGCTAGGAGGGAGTGTTAATATTATGGTAGCTGCAGGAGGTATTTACCTCCACGTGTGAACCTGACGAGAATAGAAGACTTCGGGAAGCAAGAGAAACCCTAATGAGTTGGCTAATAACCCTAGAAGTCTTTTCGGCTCAAGAAGATATTTTATATTAGGTTATTAGCCTCCAAGAGAAGAAGTCGGCTAGAAATAATAATAATATACTGAACAGACACATATCCAGAAGGAGAAGTCGGCCCCAACAAAACTGGAAGAACCACTATAAATACAGGGCGCCAGTTCTCATTTGACAACATCTCAGAATTGCAGTTCCCAGTTTGGTGCGCACTGCAGTTCCCAGTCTGGTGCGCACATGTGGAGGAGAGCTGCAGGTGCAGGTGCAACAACAACAAGTTTTTCAGTATTGGCTTGAATACCTCTTGGCTAGGGTTGGGACTATCTGATCAGTCTTTTGTGTTGCGTTATCCTTGGGGAAAGGTGCACTACCCTTTGTTTGGCTACTTAGCCTAGGGTTTGCTTCTAGAGGAATTCTCAGTCAAGGTTAAGGTGCTCGGAGGGAGGATTCGACCTATGGTTGGGTGATGAGGGTATTGTCAATGGTTAAACAAGCACAATCTTCTATATTCTAACAACTACAACCCCATACTTCACATCCTTAAATAATAACATGTGTAACAAGAGTCTCAAAGAGGAGTTTATTCTTATCCCAACTCCAAAGATCAGATGATTTACAATTGTTTTCAAGCCCATAATAAACTTTCCATCCCCCAATAATCCTTTTCTCAATGCTATAATTCCAATTGAGCTTGTGGTGAATATCAATTCCAAGATATTTGTATGAAGTCACTTCCTTCAAGTTGTTGTTGTCATATACGAAGGTATCATAATGGATCTTATTGGATTTAATAATCATGACCTTAGTCTTATCAATATTAATAGTCATACCCATATTGGAGCAAAAAACCTTGAGGATTATTAGTTGGTTTTCAATATCATGGGGACTCCTTGCCATAAGAATGATATCATCAGCATACAGAAGAATATTGATGACCATACCAATGAGAGTAGGGCCAACACAACCTACTTTTTCCAAGCAATCTTCTAACTTGTCAATGTATATGCCAAAAATGCTAGGGGACAAGGGACAACCTTGTTTGACTCCGATATTGTAGTTAATCTCTTTTGACTAGCCCTTAGTGTTTTTATTCTTAGAAATAATGTTCTCATACATCCTTATTGCAACAACCCTCAACTCGAGAGGCACTTTTATCTCTTCCAACCTATTCCAAAGGTTTTTCCTAGGAACCATGTCAAAAGCTTTTCTAAAGTCAACAAAACAACAAAAACGATTGGTTTTGGTATTGTGGAATTCCTCTGCAATGATCCTAAAGGTAACAAGATGGTCCAGAGTTGAATGATATCTCCTAAACCCAGCTTGGCCTTTAGTTCTTTTACCACGACTTTCTAGCCAAAGGCTAATCTTCTTTTCCAAAATAATTCCATAAATCTTGGCTAAAATCGGGCTAATCATAATGGTCCTATAATTAGAGGGAATGTTTCTATCCAAATTTTTAAAAATTGGAACAATGAGACTTTGCGTCCGGGGTTTAGGGAAGATCTGCTTGACTACTAAATTGAAGAGCTTGTGTATGTGAGGGATAAGGATCAGCCCTCCGATTTTAAAAATTTTAGCTTGGTAGCCTTCAATGTCCTTAGCTTTCCCATTTGCAAGCCGCTTAACCCCGAACTCTATGTCATCTAAAGAAAAAACTTCTTCCTTTGTAGGGATAATAGGAATGGTGTCATGGAAATAAGGAACTCGTAAAGACTTTTAAGGTAGGAATTCTAGTCCGTTAAGGGAATCATATTATTTTCTTTAGTATTGTGGTCTAGAATTTGGCTCCAGAACTTCTTAGGATCCAACTTATATAGTTGTGAAAGTTGCTCTTGCCTTTTATTGATATAGTGCATTTTTTCCCTTTTAATTAGTGATTTGTATGTATTGATCTTATCGAGTTTTAAGGACTCACTAGAAGCATCCCTAATAGTTTTCCTAGCAATTTTACAATCTTTATCATACCAAGAATATATAAAAAAATAGTTTAACCATAAATTTATTGTGTTGAGATGATTAAAAAATAAAATGTGAATTTCATATATATATATATATATATATATATATATATATATATATATATATATATATATATATATATATATATATATATATATATATATATATATATATATATATATATATATATATATATATAATTGATTTTAATGACAAAATATTTAATAATGTTTTTTACGATGTCTAAATATTAAAATTTTGAAATTTTCATTTTAAAAGATAATAAATGGGTATTTTTTTTTTGGGTAATAATGAAGTTTATTTTAAAAATATCGTGGAAGAGATTTGAAGTCCATAAAGATTTTGGAGAAACAAATGAGGATATGGGAGTATATAAACTAGTACACGTGATCAATACTAAATAATACAAAATTATAAACATGGCTAAATTTTAGGAGAGTGGTGTTGGGAGAAATTTAGGGCACAAAATGGAAGGGGAAATTTGTCTCTTTCAAAGAATCCCTATAGGTCTAGTCTTGCTCACTCTAGGAAGACCTTATGTCCTCCTTTCAGGACGAAGTCATGCAAAAGGTGATCCCGCTCCTTCCTAAGCAAGGATGTTTCGACAAATGTGAGGGGGGATTAATCATATAAAATGAAATTGATTAATATCATGATTGACTTGTTTGAACTGAAACCCCAAGGGTTGAATTGCATTTTCATTGTCCTTTGACCTTCTCCTCTAGAAAAACCCAAAAAATGGAACTCTAAATTTTGGCAATTAAAAGGTCACGTTGACTTATCTCTTCATGGAAGGGTATTATTAATGCTTGGGTCTACAACATTAACATTTGCGAGAACTAAAAATTTGAAGACATTTCACCATTTAGTGAAGGCCATGAAGGAACCACTAGTGGAGGCATTTCTTTGAGTCATCGTAGCCTTGCTTGTGACTTAGGCTTTGTTGGGTATGTGTTATATTCTTTGCACGAGTAGTAGTGTCTGAGCGCCTGCGTCGACCGCACAGGGGGGTTAGAGGGGGGTGCAGGGGGTTCGGGGGCAGCGCCCCCGAAATGTTTTTTTCGGGTCGACATATTTTCGCCGGGCCGACATATTTCCGGGACGACATATTTCTGGGACCACATGATATTAGGTGGTTTTTCGGCACATGGTTTTTTGCCGATGGTTTTCTATTTCCGGTTAAGGAATTAGGGTTTTGGACTAATCCAGGTCATTGGGTTAGGGT
>ML779284.1:101322-119169 GCA_009831015.1 Picea engelmannii
CCACACCTTCCATTCATGGCTTGAGCCGAGGTTTCACCAACCTGCTCAAACTTCATTAATTGCTCTCTTCATGGCAGTGGCCGAGACCTCGTGCACAGGGGATGATCACACTCTTGTGGCTAGCCTCCTTTCTCGGCTCCATGCTCATTGGGACCTGGGGCTGTGACCACGCGTCTCTACATGGACAACTCAAATTGATCCTTGATTGATGGCCCCGATCACTGTCGGGAAATCTTACACCGGGGATCCACGATGCACCTCCTTTCCTTTTCCCCTGTGCCCAAACTTTTCGAAAGGCTTCTTTAGAAATCAATGGTTGGATCTACTTTTAATCTGATGGCCATGATAATCCCTGGAAGGCCCACGTCGCCAGCCCTATCATCCATACGACCCAGGAGCCATGACCGTGTGTCTAGTTCCTAGATGCTAGCCATGATTTCGACTCTCAGTGAATGGGGGGAGGCGACTCCTTGTCTCTCAGAACCCCGACAATTGAAATGCCGAAACATTGGATTCGACGGCTCAGATCCCTTCTTGATCAACGGATCAAATCATCTTTCGACAAGCGCATAACTTAAATATCCTCCCTCCTTTCAACCCTGTGACTTTGAGACCAGGCACCAAGACTGTGGGCCAGACCCCATGGCGCTTTCGCAAATTGCGTTTCGGCGATTCCTAATGTAGTGGAGGAGTGACCCACTGTCCTTCAAAGTCCCGGTCATCGAAATGGCGACCAGAATTAATTGTATGTCGCGTGTCTCTTGATTGGATGACTGAGATCTTCAGTCGATCAATGGTCCTGATCCTTTCAATATTTCTCACACTAGGGATTCACGATGCATCTCTTCCCTTCTCTCTTGGTGACCAAAGCTGCAAAAGCTCAGATCTGTGCCACCTGTCCCCACAGGATTGAATGACCCAGATTAAATTCTGGAATATGGGCACTTTGTCTCTGGCCTCTGCACTATGTTAAACCTCATGCAACTTCATGGCCCCAAACACTCGATGACCGTCGATCTTGCCCATATGAAAAATCCTCGCCATTGAAAATTGCTCTTTGCCCGCTCGCTTGATTTTGAGCCTGAAATGAACTTTTCTACGTGCTGCGCTTGACGCTCATGGTTGCGGCCTTTGAATAAAATGCATTTGATGGGTTTTTAATCCCCATTTCTTCACATTTTACGCCAAGGGCCCGAATCCAGAGAGAAACTCCCCTCCTTACAAGAATTGGTGCTAACATTAGGCTCCATGGGGGATAGAGTCATCCCTGCAATGCTTTAAGAACTCCTTCTACAGTTCCAGTCGCCTTCTCTTGGGCTATGGAGTCGATCTTAAAACACCCTGCTTAAAAATACATGCCGATAAGTGAAATAAAAAATAAACACACATGCTCCAAGGAGCTTATTTATGTACAGTCCTAAACTAATAAATTCCTTTACATGGGGCTAGGTGAAAGCAAACTTCCACCATAGCCATTCAAGTAACTTCTTGAATGGAAGCTCCTTCACTTTGTCGATGATCACTAGCAGATGATGCAACCACGACAGCAGAACGGTTACATCCTTCAGCTCCCATCCTAAGGCTGAGGTTAGGATAAAGCTGGGCGGCTGAAAATCATGAAGGAAATACAACTCCATGTATTCCTTCACATGCTCATAGGACCAATGGAAAACTCCATAAAATGGGTGATGGGCAGCCTCCTCTGCTACGCAATTGTTCATGCATGGTTGAATGTCTCTGGTGGGCACAGGACGATGAGAAGTTGATGGGGGATGACTGATACCAAGTGATGGATGCTCGCTGATCGAATTTTAACAGGAGGTAAATTTCACCTCCTGCTGCTCCTATGGTTCTTCTTCTTCAAACTCTTGGCTCTCCCAGGGGTCAGATTCATATTCATCATAAACATGACCCGTGGGAAAAATCTGTTCCTCATCATGCTGCTTAGGGTCTTCTGCAGACCCAGGATGGCTGGTTTCCTCATGATGATCTTCTTTAATGAACAAAGGATAATGATTTATAGTATTCTCTTGGAAATCCTGCATATCCAGCTCAGAATCCGATTTGTAGTTGTCATACACAGGCTAGATGCTCCTCTGGTCAACAAACTGTGATGTGGGGCTCTGCCGCTCTTCATTCGAATAATCATCGAAGCTTGGTACAATAGGCACGTCAGGAGTAAAATGCAAGGCCTCTACAGTCATGAGATCTTCAATGCTATCATCATCAATAGGGCTGCCAAGGATATATGCTTCAAGGATTGGAAAATCCTCTGCGCTTTCTTCATAAGAGCAGCAAGCATGATTTGCCTCGAATTTTTCTAGTCTTGCAGAAAGTGATTGTACCAACTCTATCAACTCCTCCGAGGTATATCCTTCATCCTCACAGCTTTCGCAAGAACGAACTATGTCTTGAACACCATCTCTATACCCCTCACAATAGTTATGACAAATTAACTCAGAAGAATAACACATTTGACAATGTCTATTGAAAGCTACATGAAACTCTCTCAGGGAGGAGATGCTAGCAGGGGGCAAGGATCGATACCATTCACGAGCATCCCCGTCCAATGAGAACATGAACATTTTTAATAATACATCCTCATGATGTATCTCCCACTGATGGGCGAGTTCATGAAACTCACAGAGATGTTAAGCAGGGTTGTCCTCTTTACGCTCTCTAAATATGGGCAAATAATCGCCCCATTCATCCACAGTAGGGACAACATTAGGAAAACCAGGAACAACAGAAAAATCAAAAGGAGAAAACCTTCAAGCCAGGATCCTTTCCATTTCAAAACGACGGAGTCGCCAATCGATCCCTTAATCATGGAGTCGCCAGGTGAAAGATGCACAACTTTGAATGTGTCTGGTCTTTGTTCACCATCAAAGGCTAGATCCTAACATTGTCGTTACCCCAGAGAACTTCTCAAGCTGAGAAAGCAGCTACTGAAAACCTTCTCGAGAAAGCTCCTCTGGGTCAGCTTTCAAGTGTGCTAAAGGTAGCCACAACTGAAACAGTGAAGTAGAAACATTGGAGTCACCACAGTGGATTCACCAGGTGCACAACTGTAATCTCATATGTACTAGGTTCTGATGCACCCTCAGAACCAATAAGCTTTGTCATTCAATCCCAGGGAAAATCTTCAATTTCGTGGATCCTCGACAACGACGCTAGAAATGTTAGCACCAGAAGTCAGCCTTAGATTGCGATGAGGACAAGCCTGATACCCATCAGTTTAAATGTCACAATTTGTTTATAAAAGGTGATCAAATGGAAGTAAACTCAGAACAATATCGTTTTAACTCAGAAAACTGGGTTGGAACAACTAAGACATGTGAGGTCTTGATCTAATTTAAGCCAATAATTTTGCATAGTGGTGAGTAAGTGGAGGGAAAAACAAAGGAAATAAAGTCTTCTCTGGACATCCGGTCTTCCAGTAGCCTTTAAAAAGGGAAAAGTGTCAAATATGAGATCCTCTCAGATCCGAGAAACTTCAAGAAACTTAAAATTCTACAAAACTAATATAATCAAACATACATTATATAGTCATTACAACACCCGACTGGATCATCCATGCCCGGGCTCTAAGATTTAGAGGAAAAAGGAGAGGAAGAGGCTAGCTTCCATTAAACAAGAAGTCTCAAATATCAGTCTATAACCAGAGAACCAGAGGCTTCATTAAAGCTTTACAATTGGGAGCTTAGCTCTACCATCGATCTTTACAAAATATGAAAACTGAGTATATATACTCAGAGAAATTCGCCTCCTTGGCAGCAGGAGGGTAGCTGAGCCATTAAATTCCAAACTAGCGTGCGTAGGCTCTTCTGTCTGACAGGGAAATCAGATCGACATGGCTCTTGCAGGGGGACCTGCGCACAGGAGTACCGCCGGTTGAATGTTTCAGACCGCCCCCCCCCCACACCTTCCATTCATGGCTTGAGCCGAGGTTTTACGAACTTGCTCAAACTTCATTAATATCTCTCTTCAAGGTAGTGGTCGAGACCTCGTGCATAGGGGATGTTCACGCTCTTGTGGCTAGCCTCCTTTCTCGGCTCCATGCTCACAGGGACCTGGGGCTGTGACCATGCGTCTCTGCATGGATGGCTCAGATTGATCCTTGATCAACAACCCCGATCACAGTCAGGAAATCTTACACCGGGGATCCATGATGCACCTCCTTTCCTTTTCCCCGGTGCCCAAACTTTGTGAAAGGCTTCTTTGGAATTCAACGATCAGATCTACTCTTAATCTGACGGCCACAATAATCCCTAAAAGGCCAACATCGCCAATCCTATCATCCATACGACCCAAGAGCCATGGCCGTGTGTGTAGTTCCTAGACGCTAGCCACGATTTTGGTTCCCTATGAATGGGGGGAGGCGACCCCTTGTCTTTCAGAACCCCGCCAACCGAAATGCCGAAACACCGAATCCGACGGCTCAGATCCCTTCTTGATCTACGGATTAGATCATCTTTCGACAAGTGCACAACTTAAATAGCTTCCTTCCTTTCAACCTTGTGACTTTGAGACCAGGTGCCAAGATTGTGGGCCAGACCCCATGGCGCTTTCACAAATTGCATTTCGACAATTCCTAATGCAGTGGAGGAGCGACCCACTTTCCTTGAAAGTCCCGGTCGCTGAAATGGCGACCGGACTTAATCGCATGCCGCATGTTACTTGACTGGATGACTAAGATCTTCATTCAATCAATGGTCCTGATCCTTTTGAGATTTCTCACACTAGGGATTCACGATGCATCTCTTCCCTTCTCTCCTAGTGATCAAAGTTGCGAAAGCTCAGATCTACACCACCTGTCCCCGTAGGATCGAACAACCCAGATTAAATCATGGAATATGGGTGCTTTGTCTCCGGCCTCTACACTACGTTAAACCTCGGGAAACTTCATTGCCCTGAACACTCGATGACCGTCGATCTTTCCCGGATGAAAAATCCTCTTTGCCCGCTCGCTTGATTTTGAGCCCGAAATGAACTTTTTTGCGTGCTGTGCTTGGCACTCATGGTTGTGGCCTTTGAAGCATTTGATGGGTTTTTAATCCCCATTTCTTTGCATTTTACGCCAAGGGCCCGAATCCAGAGAGAAACTCCCCCCCTTATAATAATTGGTTCTAACACAGCTCACAAAACTCTCAACCTCACTGATATTCTCCTATAGCTATCCCGATTTTTCCATCAACTCTCTTCCTCTTGCCCTGTCCAACCCACTGAATGCACCATTCATTTACCAGGGATAACCCAAGAGATGTACCATCCATTTATCAATATTAAACCAAGGAATGTGACATTCTTTTATCAGGGTTTCTCTGGCACAGGTAGCTAGGAATCTCTCAGTTGGGAACTCAAGGGAAAAATACTGCTCAGAAAACTATCAACAAACCAACAACAACCACTTGTTGTTTTAGTGCAACTCACACAAGAGTCCACTCTTCAGGCCTAACAACCTAGATCTTCAGTTTTCTAGCTCTAATGCGCTCCATCTTTCTCTAGAATTCACCCTCCATCGCTGCATCAACTTCAAGCTTTGTTTCTTCTTCTGCCTTATTTCTCATGCACAAACTTGACTAACTAAAAATTGTTGTCCAATACAGATTTCCTCTCTTTGGATTGCCTTTGTTGACTCACACTCATCCCCAATCTGATTGTACTTAACCCCCAAGTACCCAATAACTTTGGGATGTGACCACTCACACCCACCCTCTTACATGTATTCAATGATTAGCTTTGGGAACACTCAATAAAAAATGGGAAAGTTCATATACAGTAACAATTTTAGGAAAATGAGTTAAATTAATATACATGGGTATTTCCCCCTTGGACCCCTCTTGACCATTATCATAGACACTCGCCCCTCTTGTGGATTAATTTAGCCCCCATCTCTTGTCCATGTCATCCTTAGCAGCTGACATCACATTTTTATTAATAAAACAAGGAAATACAATTCACATATTACATCGCTTGGTCATAGCCACATATTATATCTACATAAGTATTAATTAAACTAGGGATGTTACATTCCCCCTCCCCTATAATTGTGCGTTGTCCTTGGTGCACTCTATGCCGATATACATATATGCAAATTTACATCACAATACTTACAAATAAAATTCTGCAATTTAACAACTCCAACAACAACTCCAACCAAAATCTCATGTTCCTTTCAACTCGTCGACCCAAGGAATGCTCCATTCTTTTATCAGGGATAACCCAAGTGATGTACCATCCGTTTATCAGGGATAACCCAAGGAATGATCCATTCTTTTATCAAGGTCCCCAACGCAAATGGTTAGGACTCGAAGATGTGGTTCTAGAACTCTAACTGCTCAAAATGGAGTCTTGCATTGTGTTTTCTTCAAAACTGTAAAAAATTTACGGGTATTTTGCGCGCATGTTTTCTTCATGATCCCATGTAGCATATTCAGGACTGTAGCAAGTCCATTGAACCTTTACCAACCATATGGCTTTGTTCCTGAGCACTCTGAATTTCTAGTCCAGGATGCGTATTGGTTCCACCCAGAAATCCCCTTCGTGCTCCACCTAGATCACATTCCAATCAATTATGTGGTGAGGATTAGGCACATATTTATTTACCAATGACACATGAAATACATTATGAACTTTCATGGATGCAGGAAAATATAACACGTATGTAACTGGCCCTATATTTTCTAATATTTCAAAAGGCCCACAATATCTTGCAACCAACTTTAGGAAACTTCCTAATCTTATTGAACTTCTCCTTGCCTTTACTTTCAAGAACACACGTTTTCCCACTTTAAAATCTTTGAAACTCTGTTCCTGTCTGCATAAATTTTTTGCCTATATTGGGAATCTTTTAGATTATGCTTTATCTTTTCCATTCACTCTTCCATTTCCTTTAACAATTCTGGCCCAATAACTGCTCTATCTGCCGGATTATTCCAACTCACTAGAGTGTTACATTTTCTTCCATACAATGCTTCAAACATATTCATTTTCAATGAGGCTTGATACCCATTATTGTAGGCAAATTCAACTAAATGGATATAATATTTCCACTTCGATGGCTAATCCATCACATACATTCTAAGCATGTCCTCAATTATCATGTTAGTCCTTTCTGTTTGCCCATTTGATTCTGGATGATATGTTGTACTAAGATTTAAATTTGTCCCAAAGCCCTTGAACAAACCCTTCCAAAAATTGGAAGTAAACTTTTGATCTTTGTATGAAATCATTGACTTACACACTCCATGTATCCTAAAAGCTTATTTCATGTAGATATTTGCAATATTTGTCGCCTTGTGTGTAGTCTTTATCAGAATAAAATGCATTGCTTTAGTAAATTTATCCACCACCACAATGATGGAATCATGTTGCTTCATTGTTTTAGGCAACTTAGTAATAAAATCAACAGTAACTACTTCCCACTTCCATTCTAGAATGGGAAAATGGTTGTAGCAAACCTACTATATGTCTATGCTATGTCTTTACTTTTGGCATTCTAGACATCTGGCTATGTAATTAGCCACTTCCTTCTTCATTCTCGACAAAAAGTATTGGCTTCTTACTATTGCAATTGTTTTCTGATATCCTGGGCGCCCAACATATGGCACATTATGCATCTTTTTTAGCATTGCATTTTTCAACTCACTCGAATTCGACACATACATCTTACCTTTGTACATGAGAATTTCATCTTCTTTCAGCTCATAATAATTAAATTTCTGTTGAAAATTACCTTGCTGTAATGCTTCTTTTATCTTCACATAGTGTTGATCTGAATTTGCTGCTGTAATAATTTTCTCTTCCAGAACTGTCATGTACATACTGATGGTTGCAATATGCACTTCATGAGCTCTCCTGTTGAGTGCATCAACCACTTGATTTTCCTTGGCCTTTATATGTTTAATTTCGAAGTCATATTCAATCAGAAATCCCAACTATCTAGTTTGTTTGACATTTAGTGTTGGAGGTCCAAACAAATGCTTCAAACCACAATGGTTTGTCCTTAGCTCGAATTTCTTACCCATAAGGTAATGTCTCCACATTTACAATGCATGTACAATCACTGCTAACTCCAAGTCATGTGTAACATAATTCTTCTCATGCTCTTTTAATTTCATGGACTCATAGCATACCACATGGTCCTTTTCACTGAGAACTCCATCGAGTCCTTCCTTGCATGCATCGATGCACACAAAAAAATCTTCATTTGGATATGCAATCTTCAATATTGGTGCACTTGTCAATATTCCCTTCAACTGTTGAAAACTCTCTTCACACTTGGAAGTCCATTCGAACTTCATTCCCTTCTTTTGCAAAGAAGTGATTGGACTTGAAATATTTGAAAAAAACTTTTATGAATCTTGGGTAATAACCGAAAATAACCATGAATGATCTAACCTCAGTCACATTCTTTGGCGTTGGCCATCCTATAATGGCCTCTATCTTTTCAGGATCCACTTATATCCCTATTGTTGATGTTATATGCCCCAAGTAGTGAATCTTCTTTTGATAAAAGATGCACTTACTTAGATTAGCATACAATCTATTCTCTCTTAAAACTTGCAATACCATTCTTAAATGTTGCTCATGTTCCTCTTCTAATTTAGAGTAGACGAGGATATCATCTAGGAACACAATTACAAAATTTTCCAGGTACTCCCTGAACACTCCATTAATCAGGCACATAAAAACTATTGGGGCATTTGATTGGCACTACCGTGAATTCATAATGCCCATATCTTGTTCCAAATGTTGTCTTGTTGATGTCTTCTTCCTTTATCCTTACTTGATGATTATCTGATCTCATATCAATCTTGGAAAATATTCTTGCACCTTTCAGTTAATCAAACAAATCATCAATTCTGGGCAAAGGATACTTATTATTTATGGTAACCTTATTAATTTTCTTGAAATCAATACACAACCTTAAGGTTCCATCCTTCTTCTTTACAAAAAGAATCAAGGCTCCCCAAGGTGACACACTTAGGCATATATATCCCTTCTTCAAAATTTCTTCAAGCTGCATCTGTAACTCTTAATTTTTGTGTACCCATTCTATAAGGTGTCTTAGACACTGAGGCAACTCCTGGTACCAAATCAATAGATAAATCAATGTCTCTCTTTGGTGGCAATCCTATAATTTCTCTAAAAAAATCTTCAAAATCCCTCAAGATTGGATGGTTTTCAATGCTTTCCACTTTGTCTTTGGTTGCCTCCTCCATATGGGTTGCAAACATATGACAACCCTTCCTGAAGCTCTTCTTCAATTGCATAGCCGAAAACTCTCTAACAACTACAACTCCTGGAATGCCTTGAATCTTGCCTTGGTGCCCTTCCTCATCAAGACATGTGATTGTCTTGTTGTAACAGTCTAGAACATCATGATGTTTTTCCAACCAATCCATGCTAATTAGACAATCATATGAACCCAATGATACAATGTTTATATCTACCTTTGTGCTAAGTCCATTGATGTCTATTAGGAAATATTTAACCAACTCATTGATTTTCCTCTTAGCCCCCGTGGCTAACTAAACTAACCAAGATTTATTATGCTTGCTTCTTTGCAAGTGAAATATTTCAACAATGTTAGCATTTATGTAACTATGGCTAGCTCCAAAATCAATCAAAATTGCTATGCGTTGGTTATCAATCTTACCTTCCACTTCGATCATGGGGGATTGATACTCTACCTGCTTGTTGTCCAAGGGTGCATAAATCCTTGACATACTTCCTCCCATGTCTTCCACTGTTTTAGCCTCTTGAATGTTGTCGAAAATCATCATTCTTTCTCCTTTCTAAGGGAAGCCCCTATATAAGTTATTCCCCTCACATCCCCAACATTGAACAGGTTGTTTCCTTGGTCTTTTCCCAAATGAATATGCATTATTTTGATCATTTTGAGTTGTCTAGCCTTATTGATTTTCTTGGGAGTTATTTCTGAAAAAGGGTGGCTTAAAACCTTTTTTCCTTTGATCCTTTTCCCCTTTCATCTTGTCATTCCAAGCCTTTTGGAACACTGGCCTTCCTTTGTTTTTCTCATAAATGTGTCTTGCTCTCCTTATGGTTTCCTCCAAGGTCTTGGGGTTATCATACTGAATATTGTCACTATAGAAGGAGGGTAGCCCACTTAGAAACCTTTGTATTTTGACTTTCTCATCCTTGATGAAGTCAACATACTTCAACAATTAAAAGAACTGCTTCTCATATTCCTCCATTGTCATGGTTCCCAACTTGAGTTCAAAGAATTCTTTCATCTTTCTCTCATAGTGATGCTTGGACAAATATTTCTCTTGGAAATATCCTTTGAATTTTCTCCATGAGATCATTTTCTCATCGAGGTTCTTGGATTTCTTAAGTTGATCCTACCACATGGTTGCCTTCCCTTGCAAGTGGTAGGTGGAAATTCTAGCTTCTACCTGGGATGGGTAATCATGCAGCTGCAAATATTTCTTCATTTCCAACAACCATGCCTCTACCTCTTCTCCTTTCATGTGTTCACCATTGAAAGTAGGTGGTTTTATTTTCCCGAGTTCACCTTGCAAGATGTCTGCCTCAGGCCTTCTTCTTTGCCTCTGAACATGAGACACACTTGGGATGCTTCCTGGTTCTGAACTTGCATAAGTTCTTCTAATGGAATGCCTTGGAGAATGACGGTGCTTGCTCATGGTTCTCGACTGCCTATCATTTCCATGATCATCCCTTTTGCTATGGGATCTAGATTTTGATACTTGTCTAGCACTAGCTGCTTGCTTGGTGCCAGAATCCTTTTTGACTTGCTTATGCAACATGTTCAATCTCTGAATTATCTCTTCCTAAGCCTTCATAATTCTTTCATTATCAACTCTGTAGCTCTACACTTCCCTATGCATGCTTCTCATAGTGACATGCTCTTTCCTATCTCTTATTCCATTTGATTTTGTCTCAGCATTCCCCATGCTGACATGTAGACCTATGATATCTTCCTCATGGCTTTAAGATCATTGAGCTTATTCCATGACTCCAGTCCTCATATGAGAACTAAATTTTCTTTCTGTACCTCTAATTTTGCAAGAAATGTACATATAATAATTAATGTTAGAAACATGTATAGAATAAAACATTTCATCATATAGGATACATGTTATTTCTTCATCAATTTATGAAGGAAATATTGCACCAATTCAAATTTTGATTAGCTTGATGTATTCCTCCCCAAAACATCTTACCAACGAATGTACTCATGCTTCAATCTGAATTATGAGTGAAAAGTTACAACTACATGTTGCAATTCCACTCTTTCTACTGCTACATAAATCTCTTTATTATTTTCTGAGAAATTTAATTGCCTAAATAAAAATTCTTAGTTTATAGATGTCTTCTACTCCTCAAGACCTTTCCAATGACTAATTGTTTGTTCAAATCCGAGCTCCGAGTTGAAAGTTATGGTTTGTAGAAGTTTATGTTGTTTTATTCAATTTACTCATGTATGCTACATGTGTCTTATTTCTCTTCATGCACATTTTCAGGTGCCCATAACCAAAATCTGACTCCACCGCAAGATTTTATGAGTCATAATTTTTCCATCGACTGCTCCTGTGCCTCAAACGGACTTCTGAGCATAGAGTTATGCCCTCTGGAAGTAATATTGGTGCCAAAATTGTATCCTCACTGTTTTGGCTGTAATTTTCTCATACGAGCTCCATTTCGTGAATTGTTTAGCTCATTGGATAACTCTCTTCGAGTTATTTTATTTGAGCTGCAAAGACAAATTGTACCTTGGTACTCTTTATTCTTTTGGGTTTCAACTTTGTAAAAATGTCGTTTAGGGCCTCAAAAATTCCCTGCAAGTTAATGACCTTCAAAAATATGAAAAAATTCAAAAAATTTCACACAAAACTCATTGTTTTACTACTGTCACATCCCTTTAAATCTCAATCGTTGATCTCAAATCACAATACACACTAACCTTTGATCTCAAATCACGATACACATTAGCCATTGATCTGACCTTGTTGGCCATTGAAGATTGGTATCATTGTTTGGATGCGCAAAACGTTTTTCCAAAGCTACCGATCCGATCGTTGGTCATCGGTCCATTTCCCGGACACCCGATTTTCAAACAACTCTTAAATTGGTCATCGACGATATTTGTGGGAAAATGAAAAACACTTCGTTGAATATGTCAATGCCCCACCACCGGCCCATTGGTGATTGGTGATCCCCGATGACTGTGGAATGCTTTCTCAAATTGATCGATTTGACCATCAACCACTTCTGTTGGCTGACGTGGTATGACACATGGATATTTATGTGGCATGGCATGTCATCTTGAGGTTTCAACTTGGGTGATGTGGAATGACATGTGGATGATGATGTCATCATCCTCTTTCCCTCATCGCCCATTGGTCAATTCTCTTGGACAACCCAGACACCTCGCCGACTTCGACTGATGCCAAACCATCGACACTGTTAAGCCCTAAATAGTGGCTCATTACCCCTTAATTAGGGCATATTACATTAGTAATTTTATTTAATTTATGTTGGCTTTAGTCCATTAGTTGTAATTATACCTCCTAGTCTCCTATATATACCAAGGAGACATTTTCATTTGGAATCATTTTGTATTTGGACATTTATGTGGGCATAAGGAGGTTGCCCCCTCGAAGAGGCTTATTATCTGAATTTATCTATTTTTGAAGGCGTTGAGTACTTATTCTGAGGTTTTTCTATGCTATATTGATATTTGGTTCCTAACATATGGTATCAGAGCTCAAGGTCTTGGGGTTTCACTGCTACATCTGAGACACCTTGGAATTTTAGCTATAACTCTTTTTCTACAATGATTAATAAGGAATAGCTTGGAGGATATTTATTAGATGGATCAAAGTACTTTGGGTTAAAATTTCATCTCTTGAGGCGTTATACTTTCATAGATACAACCTTTGTAAGATAGGGTTATGGAATAATCCTAAATTGAGTCATTGCATAATTTTTGCTATAATTTTTTTTTTTTTTTTTTTTTTTTATTTATTTATTTATTTATTTATTTATTTATTTATTTATTTTTTATTTTTTTTTTATTTTTTTATTTTTTTTTCTGTAATGTTTTAGACCCTAAACTCCGGAGGCTATGTACAAAAATTAGAAAGATATCTTTGGTAACAATTTCATCTTCTGGGTGATCTTAAATTTGCAGATACACCCTGTGGAAGATAGGGTATCTGACTAGTCCTGTTGACTAGTCTCAAGTAGGTGTTCCCGGTAAAACAATCATAACTTCTTCCTAGAGTATCCAAATTGAGTGAGACCTATTGCATTGGATAGTGGACAACCCTTAGTAGTTATGGTATGAGTTTTAGAATTTTATATCAATTATTTTGTGTGTGGAACACTATACAAGTGAGATCTCCTGGAAAGGCCAAAAATCAGCAAGTTGTGGGGAAGTTACTGTAAATTCCACTTGGCACATCGAATTTTTATCAGACCTGTGGCATTATAGAGAAGAAATATAAGAGACCTACAAAAAAAGAAAATTTCATACTCAGAAGGGCCGAAATTTTGAGATACAATAAAATGAATATTTTCTAGCAGAACCACCTCAAAATCAAGGTTTAAAGTGATACTTGGCCAACATGCCACCAAAAAAGGGAACTTCCACACCAAATAAGCCTCTAGACAATCCTACTTGGACTCTTGATGAAGGTGAAGAAATGCGTAGGGACATAAATGATTTACAAAAGAAGACAATAACAAAAGATGAACGACAAGAGATGATGGATTCAACGAAAGCTAAGTTTGAGGCAATAAATACTAAGATGGATGGTTTAAAAGGGGAGATCATGGAAGGATTGAAAAATTTCCTAATGGAGAGGACACCTAAAAGTGAAAATGTATCCCATGAAAGTCATGATGAGGACACAAGGAAGGTGAATCAAGAATGGAGAAACTCTAACTTTGGGTTGAAGACCAACCACATTCCTAAGATCGATATGAGGAAGTTTGATAGCAAGGACCCAATCACATGGATACTTCAAATGGAGCAATTCTTTGATCTACATAATATGCCACATACACAAAAGGTACAAATTGCTTCTTTATATTTAGAACCCAATCATTTTGTATGGTATCGATGGCTTTGTTCTCGCAAATCACTCGTCACTTGGAAAATTTTCACGAAAGAAATGATAGCACACTATGAGGTACAAGGAGAAATACCTTCTTTAGCCAATTGATAAATCTCAAGCAAAAGGGTTCAGTTACATAGCACATTGAGAACTTCCAAAGATTGAATATAAAGGTAATATATATTCCAGATGAGCACTTGATTGATGTATTCATAGGAACTTTAAGGGATAACATTCAACGTGAGGTTCACCTTTGGAGAATGCATTTAGGGTGGCAAGAAATGTTGAAAGTAAAAATATCTATAGAGAGAATAATGCTCCTTCTAAAACACCTCAACCTACAAGGTTGACACCTCAACAATTGGAGGAAAGAAAAGAAAAAGGTTTATGCTTTAATTGTGACAACAAGTACAGTAAGGGTCATAAGTGTGGTGAGAAGAAATTATTCTACATAGATTGTGAAGAGGAAGAAGAACAAGAACAAGACCAAGAACCATCTCAATATGAAAACGTAGAAGCAATTTCGTCTGAAGAGTTGACTCCCACGATATCGTGCAATGCATTGGCTGGAATTAGCACTCCTTAAACCCTCAAGATCGAAGGATATATCAAAAAGAAAAAGGTAATAGTCCTAATTGATTCTGGCAGTACTCATAATTTCATTCACTATAAATTAGCCAAATATCTTAATTGCTTTGTATATCCAGTGACAGAGTTTCAAGTAATGATTGCAGATGGAGGAACTATCAATTGCTCAGGAAAATGCTATAAGATCAATCTTACTATGGGGGAATATGTAATGAATAGTCCAATGATTGCTATACCCTATAGAAATTTCAATACACTTAATGTATTTCCTGTGATTCTCTTGATCTAACAATTATATGCCACTGTTAAATACATAATCGCTTCTACTAATATTCTTGCGGAAATTAAACCACGATCACAAAGTGAAATATCAAGAACACATAACACATAAGTTTTTCTGGGAAAGCGTAAATCTAAAAACCCCACTATCATATATTATGTATATCATGGATCATGAAACAATCTCATTCAAAACTCTAATCTAAGAGCTCTCAGTACAATACAATCATCTCACAATGTCATACAAAAATTTAGCAAATACATGTGCCAACTCTCTGTGTCCAAACAACTTGCCTCCTCTGCACAATCCTTGCAATTAGAATTCTCACAATTGAATTCGAATTGCCTAGTTTGCACATGCTCATGAGCATATCCACTGCATGTGTGATTGCATGAGTGCACTTCACTCAAATCACAACTGATAGCCAAACTGTCCCTTTCACCTGTTATCTCAACTAGGTCTCCACTGGATCTGACATGCATGTAGTTAACCATGGTGAATCTTCAGTTGCATGTGAGTTCACTGATTTGAATTAATTAATAATTAATTCACTGAACTCTCACTAGTGTAAGTTCAGTTACAACTAGTACAACTAGGCTTAAGTCACTTAACTGAGTTAAACTACTTCACAACTCTCATAACTACACTTATAACTCTGTTACAACTTCAAGTCACCTCCATGTCTTACCAGTCAACCTTTGAACTCGAATTTCCCATAGTTAACTGATTTTCCATTTCAATTAATTATTTCAAGTAATTATGAGATAATAGATTAATATTTATTGTCCAATTTATTTAAGGGAAAAGTAAATTAGACACATGTTTCTTGTTGACTTTTCAACACTCCCTCTCAACAAGAAAGGGATTATCCTTCACCCCAATCCTGTCTCTATGATATTCGAATTTGCTCCTTGTGAGCACCTTCGTCAGAATGTCTGCATCTTGATCTTCCGTAGGAATGTATTGAAGCAACATGATCTTTCGCTGCACACAATCTCTGAGATGATGATATCGGATATCTATATGCTTAGATCTATCATGAAACACATGATTAATTGAGAGTTTAATGTAACTCTGATTATCACAATGAATTACTGTCGGATCTAAATGAGAACCAAACAAACCAACCAAGATCTTTCTCATCCAGATAGCCTCACATGCAGCTTGACTTGCTGCCATGTATTCCCCTTCCACTGAACTAAGTGCCACAGATCTCTATTTCCTACTGTACCAAGAAACAACTATAGATCCGATACTAAAGATCCCCCCTGTTGTGCTCTTTCTGTCCATTGGCCTGCCTGCCCAATCTGCATCCGTCAATCCATGCAACTTCACCTCATCTGTCTGTCTGTACCACAATCCATACTCATATGTCCCCTTTAGATATCTCAGGACATGCTTACCCACCTTCCAAAAGAGTTTGGTAGGCTTAACCATCGCTTGACTTAGCTGGTTAACTGCATAGCAAATGTTCGGTCTCGTGTTCACTAAATACATTAGCGGACCTACTAACTGTCGATAGACAGTAGCATCCACTACCTCTCCAGAAGTAGCATCATCTTTCCTCGAGTTTCCTGGAAGAGGAGTATCCATGGGTTTGCATCCTTCCATGTGAAACTTACCCAGTATCTCCCTTGCATACTTGCCTTGCGACACAAAAATTTCACCATCTCACTGCCATATTTCCAATCCAAGAAAATAATGAAGAAGGCCAAAATCCTTCATCTCAAACTCCTTTGCAAGGTCATCCTTGCACGAGTGTATCAACTGCTCATCACCAATCAGTATGAAATCATCAACATAAAGAAAAATGATTAAAAGCCTACCCTCCACCACTGATTTGTCGATTGGTCTTGGGACAATTTCCCATGCACTATTTTTGACAATGGAGTCATACTCCTCTACCATAGCATCAACCCAAGTGGGATCCTGCACTGCTTCCTGAAAGGAAGATGGTTAAGTCATAATACATTTGCTCATGAGAGCCATGTATCCAGCAAATCGATCAGGAGACTGTCTCTATTTGCACTGTGAAGTAGGGGCTCCTACATTCTGTGCAGTATCTAGTCTCAATCTGTCAGCTTCCGTGGTGCACTTTCTGCCATTTCTGATGGATGGCTCTGCTTGAGTGGTTTCCTCCACTCCATGAACCTCCTCATGTGGCTGATCCACATCTTGAGACTCATCTTTGGGAACCAACAGTTCCTCTTCTGCATGCAAGTCTAGCTCCCTCTCAAGTGACAACCGCATGGCTTTCCCCTCATCAAATTTTATATCCCGCCGCATAACCATCATCTTACTGTTAGGAAAATACACACGATAATTATGGGGTGTTTCTGTGTACCCCACAAATATCCCAACTTCAGCAGTCGGTTCCATCTTCTTCCTGGAATCCTTGGTCACATGCACATAAACAGATCAACCAAAATTTTTAAAATGAGAAACATCAGGTTTATTACCAATGAAAGCTTTTTCAGGTGTACTCATGCCAAGTACTCTATGAGGACAACGGTTTTGCACATAAACTGCATTATTGCATGCTTCTGCCCACAAATGCATTGGTAGGCCCTGATCATGCAACATCGCTCGTGCTGCACCCACGATCGTTCTGTTCTTCCTCTCCGTGACCCCATTTTGCTGTGGGTTATGAGGCGCTATGAGTTCTCTGAATTCCTTCTCTGCTGCAGAACAAAACAGAAAGATGGTTCATGGCGTATGTGTCCATATTATAGAGAGCTCAACAAGATCACTATTAAAGATAAGTTTCCCATTCCCGTCATTGATGAATTGTTAGATGAACTACATGGAGAAATCTATTTCACAAAGTTGGATCTTCGTTCAGGGTATCATCAGATTAGAATGAAGGAA
>ML779284.1:121136-179990 GCA_009831015.1 Picea engelmannii
GGATTGGGTGTTTTTAAGACTACAACCATACAAATAGATGTCCCTCAAGCAAGCCAAGAAGGATAATAAATTATCGCCAAAGTACTATGGCCCTTATAAGGTGTTGCAAAAGATTGGTACTATGGCATACAAATTGGAGTTGCTTGCATCTTCACGAGTACACCCAATTTTCCATGTTTCATGCTTAAAGAAGGTTATAGGTGACAAGATCCTAGTTCAAACTATATTTCCAAAACTTGACGAGGAAGGAAAAATCATATTAGAGTTTGAAGCCATCACTGACACAAGAATTCGCCAGCTGAGGAATAGATCCATTTCAGAGTATCTCATTAAATGGAGGAAACTACTGACTGAAGATTCCACTTGGGAATATGAGTCTTTTATACATAATCATCCAAAGTTACTCAAGCGTTGCTGACAACACTTGTCTCAAGGGGAGGGGCATGCTAATCCCTAAATAGTGGCTCATTACCCCTTAATTGGGGCATATTATATTAGTAATGTTATTTTATTTATGTCGGCTTTAGTCCATTAGTTGTAATTATACCTCCTAGTATCCTATATATACCAAGGAGACATTTTCATTTGGAATCATCTTGTATTTGGACATTTATGTGGGCATAAAGAGGTTTCCCCCTCGAAGAGGCTTATTATCTGAATTTATCTCTTTTTCAAGGCGTTGAGTACTTATTCTAAGGTTTTTCTATGCTATATTGATATTTGGTTTCTAACTGGCACATCATCCATTAGTGACTTATCTTGCTTGATTCGAACATTTCGCCAAAATTGCCTGACCCCTAACCATCGACCCATCGACCATCGACAATGTTCATTGGAAACTAAAAATACTTTGTTGAATTCGGTCGACCCTCGACCATCGACGATTTTTATCGGCGATTGAAAATACTTCGCCAAATTCGGTCGACCATCATCCATTGACAGTCAGAGATGTCTTATGGCTGACCCAAATTCTTTGCCATTTCGGCTTATTCGTCCATTGACCGTCGACGATTTCTCTTGGAGAATTTCCAACACTTCTCCAAACTCACTGATCTCATCATCGGTCGTCGACGATTTCTCTTGGCGAATTTTCCAACACTTCTCCAAAGTCGTCGATCTGACCATCGACCATCAACGATTTCTATTGTCGAACCTCACACTTAGAAAATTTTTGGCCAAAGCCTTGATGAATATAAACCATCGATTTGATCCATTTCACAACCCTTGATTTAATCCTGGACATTGATTTAATCAACCTTTCAATCGACCAAAACATTACATATTTTTGAATTTATCATAGTGAATCCCAATTGTTGATCTCGAGTTCAAAAGAGATATCAGTCGTCGATCCATCAAATTTCCTATAACTTTTCAAGCGGCCATTAAAACTCGAATTTCGACCATTCTAGATCAAATTTCAACCTTCAACTTCACTGCCCTAGGCCATTAACCATCTCAAACTATCTGAAGTAATTAAAACTCATATTTCACTCACGGAATTGGGTATTTCTCTCTAAAATATTTGCTTTTCCCCAAACCCGTCACATACAAAATCTGGAATGAAAAATTTCATGAATTCCAAACCATCTTGGCCCATACAAGCCTGGTGTTTGAACCAGAGTTCTAATACTATAATGTAACATCCCCCAACCCAACCCAGGGATGTTACAGTGCAAAATACTCTTTAAAAAAGAATGAAATTTCTACTAACTAATTTAATTCATTTACAATTAACTCATTTGCTGTAGCTTTCAGATACAAATTAAAATAGAGTTAGCTATTGTCTATAACCAAAAAATAGAAGAATCTACAACATGCTAGTAATCAACATGAAATGCAGCTAAACAACTCATTACAACAACATATAAATCACTTCCAAATACACAGATTTCATGCACAACAATTAAATACATAATTTAACACAACAACAAGATAAAACACTTATCTTTTCACAACAGTCATGCAACCAACTGTCTGGGACGAACGTTCCACCCAACCATAGACTGACTATTCCAAATATCAACAGTCATTCACCCCCGAGATGAGGCTAGAAATCGACAAAAGTGGGTGGTCTCTCACTATCCACTCACAACTCACAAAACTCTCAACCCAACTGATATTCTCCTACAACTATCCCGATTTTTCGATCAACTCTCTTCCTCGTGCCTTGTCCAACCCAAGGAATGCACCATTCATTTACCAGGGATTACCTAAGGGATGTACCATCCATTTATCAGGATTAACCCAAGGAACGTGCCATTCTTTTATCAGGGTTTCTCTGGCACAATTAGCTAGGAATATGTCAATTGGGAACTCAAGGGAAAATTTTTGCAAGGAAAACTATCAACAAACCAACAACAACCACTTCTTGTTTTAGTGCAACTCACACAGGAGTTCACTCTTCAGACTGAACAACTTGGCTCTTCATTTTTCCAGCTTCAATGCGCTCCAATTACGCTCCAGTTTGCTCTAGAATTCGTCCTCCATGGTTGCATCAACTTCAAGCTCTGTTTCTTCCTCTCCCTTGTTTCTCATGCACAAACTTGAATAACTAAAAATTGTTGTCCCAACCCATACAAATTTCGTCTATTTGGCTTGCATTTATTGACTCACACTCTTCCCCAAGCTAATTATACTCAACCCCCATGTGCCCAATAACTTTGGGATGTAACCCCTCACACCCACCCTCTTACATGTATTCAATGATAGACTTTGGGAACACTGAACCATAAATGGGGAGGTTCATATACAATAGCAATTTTAGAAAAATAGGTTAAATTAATATACATGGGTATTTCCCCCTTGGACCCCTCTTTGCCATTATCCTAGACACTCCCCCCTCTTGTGGATTAATTCAACCCCCATCTATTGTCCATGTCCTCCTTAGCAGCGGGCATCACATTTTTATTAATAAAACAAGGAAATACAATTTGCATATTACATCGCTTAGCCATAGCCACATATTATATCTACATAAGCATTAATTAAACCGTGGATTATAGTGGGGATGTTACACAACTTTCACCTATTCAGAGTCAATTTCTCGCACCAGAATCAGATCGAACCTGACCACATTGTATTCACAATACAAACCATTTCCCATTGATACCCTCACTCGCACATATCCACCATTATAGAAGCAATTACTATTGGATTGATGGAAGGGATGAAATAAGGGAGGGAATGCACAAACCAAGCCGCCAACTACCTCCCACTCCTAATGAAAATACAAGGTTTCATGGACTATGGTATGAATAAGAAATCCATATATCCATTGACCTTTGATTCACCCACCCCTAGGGATGTCCCTTGTTTCACCATCTTGTTTACAAAGCTATCAACTACGAAAGGATGTGGAAGGCATGAAACTCTACCGATCTAGTCAAAGCACAATGGACCCAAGATAGAACTCGAGGAAAGTCCTTCAAATTTGGATCGGTGCTGTTGATTAAGGGTTTGACCACTAACATAGAATCTCCTACAATGACGAGCTTTTGAAACCCATGCTCCTTCGTTAGCTTAACACCCAACCATACAACATAAGATTTTGTAGCATTGTTAGTGACTTGACAACCTCCCCAAGCATATTGGATCAAAGGATTTCCTCCGGGATCATATATCATCCCCCCCACGCCTGCCACCCTTGTTTAGTTAAATATTTATTAGTATGAATATTTGATCCTAATTAGTGATGCAAGAGTAATCTGAAGGTTAATCCAAGCTAATGAATATAAAAAATACTGAAACAATTGTTTTTTTCTTTTAACAATGAAGGGTTTATAGTGGTAGTCATTTGTTACGTACTATAAATCTAATACAAAAAAATTCAAATTCTCCATAATAATCAATCGTAAATTAAGGTAAACAAGCCTGGAAAAATGTTATCACAATCATCATTAACTATTATGTAATAAATCAATTAAAACTGAATCATCAAAAATAATCTAGCTACAAATTTAAAGCATAACACAACAAAAAATAAATGTTTGACAACTATAATGAAATCAAATAAACAATGTATAGATATAATAGTTAATGAAAAAGGCAAAGAGGACAAATCACTCACACCACTAACAAAAAATGAAATGAGATAATGTACAAGACAGATAGATGCATGTAGGATAACCCAAGAATTTATTTATTTATTAAAAGTTCTTTGTACAACCAAATAAATCCCAATAATCCTAGCAAGTGGTTCAACTTCCTACAAACAAGATGTTTCCAAAACCATATGTTGTTCACAACAAGTTAAACCCCACGTTGGGTGAAGCCGCAAACAATCTGAAGACTTGGCTAACTCCACATTTAGATTGTCTGAAGGGAATCTGCAATCACAAGATAATTAGTCATATGGACAATTATAAGAAAACACATTCATGAAGCAAATAAACAAATGTTACCTCCTGAGGGAAGCACATCAACTTTCACTTGTAATGTTAGACCTTAAGTTGCATCCTTTCTTTCATTGTTAGCACTATTAGGCTATGAAAGGGCTAAGAGAATGAAAACATTAAATAACAGAAGTAGAACAAAATTTGTACCTTCTCTCTCTTCTCCCCCTTGACAAGTCCTCTTCCTCTTCTTTATAGGAGGCCGAGTGGTAGGTGAGCAATCACCTCTGCATCTTGGTTTTCCTCCAAAACTTAATTTATAGAATATTTTAATTCTGAAAATTTGAAAGAAAGAACTTCAAAAGACAAAAGGTCAAACTTGGGGTCCCTTAGCTAACTAAGGTCTCGACTCACTAGCACTTTTCCCTCAAGTCTATATTTTAAACAATATTATTTGACTCGATTATTGGACTATTCACTTGAAATTGTAAACATGACAAAGAAAACCAATGCATCCATATATATATATATATATATTATTTTTTTTTCCTCGGAAAAAAGGCGTAATTTTATTTCTTTGGAGAGAAAAAATTACATTTTGTAGGTGCTTCAATGAGCACATTACACCAACTGTGTGTATTTTTGGCATGATTAAAAAGTCTCTCGGCCCGTACCCCAAAAAGTGACCACTATAAAACCTATCTATCATGAGCAGAGATATGCTTTGCATGACATTAAGCTTAGAAAGTTCCTCACCCAGAACAAGGTGGACTATAATCTGTAGAGTTGTAGTCAGATATATACAAGGTAAATACAATGCTACAGAAACCACAAAAAGTTTTGATGCATTCATAAAGGGTGTCGATAAAGATTGTTATCAGTTGTCTTATAGATGCAGTGTTGAAGAGATATTTCAGATTTCTTTCTGGAGCTAATATTTGTTGTGTGCTGATATCTTGGAACTAGGAACTTGGAAGACCACAAACTGATGAAAAATAAAGTAAACCACACAAAAAGTGCCCATTAAGTGATCGTGAAATGAGAAATATAGAAATCTTTAAGTCTGATATTGTCCATGGTCTTTTATAAACGGTCGATGATAAAAGACATTAGTGTCCTCCCCTTTATGCTCTGTGAAGTTCCATCATCCCAGAGTGAGTTGCAAACCTTCTTTGGACAAAGAATCCACTACCATGTTCTTGTCCCTGTATACATGGGAAATAACCAACGAATCAAATGCGTCCAACAATCAAAAAATATCCTCCAGAATAGGTATAAGAAATATGTTGTGGCAAATTTGATGTTTTCTTGCTGAATTGATGACATTCATAGAATCACCAAAGATTTGAATACGAAGAATAGATTTTTCTTTGGCAAAAAGAAGTAACAGTTTCAGCGCCAAAATTTCAGCATAGTTGTTTGTACCACGACCCAACCCCATTTTTATATGGAAATAATGGTTTTCTGTGAGGTGTAGAACTACTCCCCCCCGCATGTGGTGTTCTGAGAAGCTCCATCAAAGAATGCCCATGGTTTTGAGGTGTCAATGACCTTTGGCTGTAATGTCAGAGCTTCTTTTGTCTGTGGGATGTGAGATAATATGGATAAACTTTGGGCTGCAATTGCTTTTGGGATAAAGGGTTTTTCTTGGAAAATTACTGCATTCCTAGCCAACCAAATGGCCCAACTAATTAAGAGAGGAATTGATTTTATTTCCTTGTGGCTTGGATATCTAATCTAGGAATTCCATGCCAGTTCCAATGAGTTTCCATCCCAAATGCATCTTTGCCTGAGGTTTGAGGAAGTTTCAGGCCATACTTTCTTTGAGAAGGGATAGGAGATGCAAATATGGAAAGTGGATTCATTACTATTTTGACAAAGTGGGAATCTACTCGGTCCTTCTATCTAACACTTACTCAAATTGTCCCAAGTTGGGATTTTTTCATTTAGAGACACCCACAGGAATATTTTGGATTTTTGGGGTTATCTTAGCTTCCATAGTCCCCACCACTACCAACTTGGATTTTGTTGAAAAAGTTCAATATTCAAAGCTATGTAGCCAAATTTTGGAGTGTAGGAACCAAGAGGATCATTTTTCCAAACTAATTCATCTTCCCTGTCTGATAGCCTGATATGTCCTGTTCAGAGAGATGAAATATAATTTTCCAATAAAACAACATAATTATCATTTAATCCCAGATATGTAGCACTTCTCCAACCTTGGTTCTAGAGTGTGGATGAGGGGGGATCAACAAGGTTGGAGAGAAAGGAGATGTCATGTCTTTGTAGATGCATAATTAAATCATCTGGTAAAATGTGAGATATCCCACTACCATGCCAGGGACCTGCACCTATGCGGATGTGGTTTCCTTTACCTACCCTCCAATCCAGGCCCTTCCCTACCACAAGAAAGGAAGATATCACAACTTTCCAAATTATCGAGCATTGATGGGTTGTCTTGTTTGGTGAACAAATCCAATCTTCCAATGAGTCTGGGAAGATGTATTTTTGTGCGAACACCAATGTCCACAGACTGGTGATTGATATAAGATGCCAACCTGGGTTTGTTGCCAAGGCCTTGGAGAACAAAAAAATATTTTTGAGTCCCCAACCTCCCAAAGCTTTTGGCCACACAATGCATTCCCATTTGGCCACGCAATGCGTTCCCATTTGGCCCAGGGTTGAGTGAATTTTTCCCTTGATCCAGACCAAATAAACTCAGAACAAGTCCTCCTTATCATTTTCAGCACACCCTTTGGAATCCAAGCCAGTGACATCTAATATACTTGAATGACTTCCAGGAATGATTTGGTTAATGTGAGTTTGTCTGCTCTAGACAACCACCTGAAGCTCCAACCATTTAACCTTTTCTCCAATTTTGTCAACAACCATTTCCAATCTTCTTTTAAGTAGTTGTTAGGCTTCAAATGAAACCCCAAGTATTTTAAGCCTTTCGAGATATCTTATACAGAGTATGGAAAAAATATCATGTAGGTGGCCACTTCCTCTCTTTCCATATTTGAAATAATGAGGGTGGATTTTTGAACATTTATTTTCTTCCTTGTAGCCGAGCTGAAGAGAGAAAGAATTTCTGCTAGGATTACTACATCCCTAGCCCAACCACTGCAGAAAATGAGAACGTTTTCCATGAAAAATAGATGAGTGGTGCTCATTCCAGGGGCAACCTGAATTCCTTGAAAATCCCCTAATCTGACTGCATTTTCCATGGCCTTACTTAGGCCCTTAGCTACCAATACGAAAAGGAGTGGGGACATAGGGAATCCTTGACGAAGACCCCTTTTTGAGATGAAAAAGGGGGATGTAGCCCCGTCGATAAGGACTGCAAAAGATACCGAAGTTATACAGGCGATCACCCATTTAATGAAGGGGACCTCAAAACTAAGATGAGTAAGTAAGAACCGGATGTATGACCAATCCACCCAATCATAAGATTTTGATAGATCAATCTTTAGAATAGAACCCTTTGCTCTTGTTGTCTTCAAACTATGTAGGACTTCTTGGGCTACCCCAATTGCCTCATGAATCTATCGCCCTTCAAGAAACCCAAATTGTTCTTTGGATATGGTTGCTGATAGTATTGGCTTCAACCATCGAGCTATGATCTTGGCAATAATTTTGTAAATACAATTGCAAAGTGAAATTGGCCCGAAGTCGTCAAAGAATTGAGGGTTATCCACCTTAGTAATTAGAGCAATAAAAGTGGAGTTGAAAGGACTGTGAATTCTTCCATTGGTTCTAGATTCCTCAATGACTTTTAGTAGATCTCCTCCAATAAGGTAAAAAGTTCCCCTGTAGAATTCAATTTTCCAACCGTATGGGAATAGGATTTTATCCTTTTGAAAACTATTAAGGGTTTCTTTTAATTATGTATCAGTGACTTTTGCATAGATTTATCGGTTCCCTTCTTCATCCACAAAGCTAGGAAAGTATAATAGCAATTTTATAATGCCAGCTATGTTCAAACACCTATCCTCTTTGAATAAGGACTAGAAGTGGTTTTTTCCCATGGTCGCAAGCCCTTCAAAAGAAGTGACTAATCTTCCCTCTTGATCCTTTAAACTCCATATTGTGTTGCCTGCTTTCTGCCCCTTTGCGTATGCTTGAAAATTTTGTGTATTCTCATCTCCGTTCTCAAGCCAAATTGCTCTGCTTTTTAGCCTCCATGTTGCTTCTTGATCCCCCAATAGTTGTCTATGCCTTGCCTCAAGTATTTTCAGGTTGTCTCTAGAGAAGTATGAGATGAATCCAAAATCTGAATCTTGATATATCATATCCAATTGTACCTCTATACTTTGGAGTTCCTGCTCATATTCTCTTCATTTTGAATTTGCCCATGGGATGACCAACTTTTTTATTCTTCTAATATTTGCTGTGAATTGGAATGCATTTGGGATACCCTTAAAATCCCTTAATCCTATCTAGTTAGACTTGACCATATTCTAAAAACCCTCATTCATTAACCAGGAAGAGTTGAATTTAAAAGGTGAGGTAGGATTTTGGGGGCCACCTTCAGATTCAAACCATACTGGGGAGTGATCTTATTCACCTCCACTCCCAATCCATTGTCGAAATTGAAATGGAAGCATCACCAAGGTTTCTAAAATCAAGAAGCAGTCTAATCGTTTGGCAAGATGAGCCTATCCTACCCTCATATTCCTCCAGGTGGGTAGTAGCTTTATGGGAGCTATATCAATAAGTCCTTTGGAAGATAAAAGGTTGTTGAAGAAGGCTACTTGATTTTCAGGGTGGGATGAGGGGCCCCAACTTTCAACTTCCCCCAATGATAAATTGAAATCACCTCCAATAATTAAATTTTTAGACTTCAATAGATCTTTACCCAACAGAGATTACCAAAAGGTGACCCAATCTGAATGAGGTCCATATAGATTGATTATTCTGACCTCCAATCGAACTCCTTTCATCAGAAAGTCCCCCCCCCCCGGAAAAATTCTAATGCCCATGAGTTCAAAAGCTTAATAATCCTAGATCTCCAACCAAACACAAGACCACCTGACCTACCCCGAGCATCCATCTCGAGAAAATTGCAACGCGGGAGAAGAGAAGTTAGTATCTTGGTGACTGAGAATTCATCTGCTAAGGTTTCTTGAAAGAGTACTAAAACGGGGTGGTGTAAAGTTACTATCCACTTCAAGGAGGATTTCTTTTGGGGGCTCGCCAAACCCCTACAATTATAGGTGAGGCGTTTCATGGGGGAACCCCTACGTGGGGGATTTTGCTTCTCTAGGTGCCCCTAGAATTGACCGTTGTCATCGAGAAGCAATATCAAACAAAGCATGAGATTGTGCCTTGGAAAGGTGTGAATTTTTTCCTTGACCCTTTTAGTCTTCAGATTCTCCAGATTAGGGACCAGGCCTCTATTATCCACTGTGGGAATGGAAATCGATCTATTATGAAGTTACAAAAGTATATTTGATTCCTCAGAGCCATCATAGGAGAATTCCTCAGATGTCTAGGAAATTGGGGATCCATGAGGCAAGTCCGGGCAAAGAGTGCATTCGGCTATTGACGGAAAAGGGGTAAGCGACGAATTGGAGAAAGGTTGTAGTGTAGCAATATTTTGGAAAGGGAGACCTCGAAGAGGGTGGATGCAATCCATCCTAAAAAAAATAAAATCTTTAATCAATCCATTAACTTGACGGGAAATAGGGAGGTGCATACCCAATAAATTGTCCATCAATTGCTGCGAAGCTGCCTCCATGTTGATCTTTGTGCTCACCACCTCCCTTGAGGCCGATACCAAAGCCAAATCATCCCCCTCCAGAACAACCGACCCATCATCCATTATGTTTGTGGGATCAACTGGATCACATGTTGGGGTACCCACCGAAGCCGACACGGAGGAGGGAGAGTTGCTACCAACATCCTTCTGTCGCCCTTGATTGGGCCTATTCATAAAAGTGGGTCGACTGTTATAGCGTCGTCGTGAGGAATTTCGACAGTCCATAAAAACATGCCCATATTCATGGTATCTCCTACATTGAAAAGGCACCCCTTCATAGTCTAGAATTTGGGCCCTCGTCCTTCCCAAGTTAGTTAAATTAAGGAATTCCCATAGCCCTTCCCGGATATTCAATGAGACCGGAATCCTTGCCACTGACATCTCCCCCGATTCAATGAATCCCATATCAACTACCATAAACTCCCCCAAAAAATTCCCAATAGCTTAGAAGCATTTGTCGGCCCAAAGGTAAGGAGGGAGGCCCAAAAAACACACCCAGATTGGGATGGAATCCAGACACTCACATGCTGCATCAAAAGTGGGGTTCCATAAATTTAGAAGAAACATAGAGGAATCATTAGACCAACATTTCTAAAGAATGACCCTCGCCTGAGAAGGCTCTGAGAAAATAATCATGAGCCAACCCCTGGAGAGCTGACTAATCTTGGGCATTGGGTTGTAAGTCGCACCCCAGTTTGTCTCAGCCCAGAGCTTCAAATTATTCTCACTGAAATGATGACCATACACTTTTCCAACTATGGTTTTATCAGCCATTTTCGCCACCCTGAACATAGTTAGGTCTTCTCCGAGAAAAAAATTGGGGTCTCCCTTTGAGGAACCGATGCACTTGCTCTTTTTCCTTCGCTTATTCCCAAGAGCACTGACCAAACCTTGATCTAGTACTAAATGTGCATTACCTGCAGGATCCTTGTTGAAAACTGAAACCCACTCATTGAGGTTTGAGGGATGTAGATTGGAGGCAATAAACCCTTCCACCGACTCCCTAGACACCCGATCCAGGAAGAAATATTGATCCGAATAAGGGTAGAAAAAGTTCGATGATGGGCCTTGATCCAAAGTCTACCAGTTCGCTAACCCTGAGTTTGAACCCTCAAAGGCCACTTCCAACAAGTATTCAGATAAACCCACTATCTCCCCCTGATTAAAGCATGAATTCAGAGTCACTATAGGATCAAGAAAAAACCAGGAGAGGTTTGTCGGGGATGATTGTGAGAAACAACCACTGTGAAAAGGGGAGAAACCGCCCTCAGGGACCAGAGGGAAAGGAATGCATCTTGGAGCAGAGAGAGGAACTTGTCCAACACTTGTATTACCCTCGGACACTGCTACCTCGCTTTTCCTAGTCTCCGCCCCCAACCATGAAAGTGTTCCTGGCGATGACCCAGAGAAAACACCTATGACTCCTGATAGCTGAGAGAAAAAAACACTGCCTGCTTTAGATGGTTCAACTTCCTCCAGCCAAATTGGGATAAATGGGGATGCCAGTTGTCCCCATCCAGGGTAACAACTCACCTGGGTATGGCGAGTAGTCAACTTCCTCTTCGTAAGTATCCATTAGATCTACTCTTATCTCATGAATCTATCCTTCTCAACCGATGTTATGACCTGCAAAAACTTCACCACCGTTCACTAACACCGCAGGCATGAGTAACCCTATGGAAGTCAGAGAGAAAGGTCTAGCTAGGCCTAGGCTGAGGCCCGGACGTAAAGCCATGAAACAGATCTCATATGACAGCAGGTGCGGGCCGTAGAGTCTTCCCCTACTTTCTATATTTTAAATCTTCTACAAAAAATTGTTTACATACATACATACATACATACATACATACACACACACACACACACATATATATATGTATGTATATCAAATCTCGTAAACCAATATAGTCTCAGGTGAATATGTAAAAGAGCCATTAAATTGCACTGTCTACTATAAAACATGTAGGCTATCATTGGTGTATAAACAAATATGTCAAAAACATCTCTATCCTAGCTACAACACTTCACATGGCATATATTTCTTGTGATAAATTTCTGCATACATATATTTGTTAATTTTTTACTACAATTCCATCCTCTATTGGGATTGCAATCATCTATGGGACTTCATCCAATGATTTGGTAGTGGGGTGTCCCTCAACAGCTGGTAGGGCCAATATTCCCTGCAATGGTTGAGGCAAAACTAGTGTGAAGTAACCATCATATATAACACATCCTTCAATACAATATGCATGCTAAAAATCAAGTATTTGGATAACCTCATGAACAGTTGGGGTTACAAAGGAAATAGGAAAAGAAACAAGGTAAGACTTGGCATAATAAATCTTGGGTACTGCTTCTCAAGAAAAATCCATCATTTCCAACCACCTTTCCAATCACTTGCAGAATTAACACAACTTTTATAGCCAGATGGAATCTTCTTTAGTTCACTTTGGATACATTACCCTTCAGTAAGCATGCCAATTTGTATAATCATCAAATATATTTGTAGACATATGGATTAATGCTTATGTAAAAATATCATCTACAGGTGATATCCAAGTGATGAATAAGCTTACAGAGTGGGCTACAATTTGACCACTTTTAGACTATTGAAGGACTTTAATATCATTGTAATATTGTTCTACATGCAGGTATACAATTTCCAGCATCTACCAAATACAAATGCTAGTAATATCAAGAGGATTAAGCACCAATTGTCCACCATATGGGTGATGACATGAAGACAAAGCAGAGGTTTAGATCTCCAGTGCATATATATATATAGCATGCACAAACTCATAGCACAAATGAAATTGTTCTACCATTATCCTTGTCATACATGACATCCACAAGGAAGGTAAACTCTTATATGATCAAGAGGGAAGCCTAGAGCCTGTCATGGCCAGCTCTTCAAATCCCCCTGTTATCGCACAATCTGTACTTTCTCAAAGCCTAAGGCAAGTGAAACAAGATTGGCGTAACAAAGCGGGTAACCTATCATTGTCACCTTAATATGAAACCCCTTTCTGTTTATGAGTAGGGTAAGACTACCCCAAGGGAGACGTCCCTAGTGACCTAAAGGGTTGGTGAAACTAAAGCAAGGATGCAAAGATAATCCCCCTCTCACTCGTCACTCAAGTCAAAAGGTCTTATTGAGTTTATGTCTTAAGAGATGAAGCAAATGTAACGGATGAAGTATACCTGCCCGAAACAAGACAACAAGCAAAAAATATGGTAGTTTCAAGTACAATATGATATTAGTGCTTCAATAAGAGAATAAACCAATGAAATGCACGTTGGCTGATATAAAATTGCAACAAAATGAAAGTTTACAACAACAAGAAGTATTTTGTAACAACTTCAAGAAATAAGCCTCAAAATTGCTTGAAAAGACTAATGAAAAGATAACATTTACTAGGAAAACTGATAATCAAATGTCATAAGAAATTTTAGAAGAGTTTAACTAGCCTTCAATGTAGATTATGCAGAAAATTTGTTGCATTAAGATGGTTGTAGCAGTGATTTATAACAACAACAAGTAAATTAGTTGTCTAGGCTAGGTTAGTGTTAGTTTTAGTTAGTGAAATCTAGAATGGTTAAGGTTTGAGAGTTGCTTTGATCTCTCAAGAAAAGAAGTGTAAGGACTAGTGCCTTTGAGGGGTTATGGAGTCAGAAGTCCAACACCATTCATTCAAGGAGGTGAGCTACTAGAGAGTAGGCACTTCTAGGCCCTAGCGGTTTCCTCCTCCTTAGATTATTGAAAGAAATATTTAGATGCAACAACAATTGATCTAGGCTTCTAAAGTGCTAGCACTTTAGGGCTTTAGAAGCTTGTCAAAGTTAGCCACCTTAGCAAAGTCCAACAAATGTAGAGCAAAGAAGTAGCATCTTAAGTTCTTTACTCCTAGGGTTTTTCAAGTAAGCAAGTTCATAATCTTTAACATGAATAAGAAAATAAACCACAACCATTCAAAATGAAATGACAATTGCATATTTACTTACTTCACCAAGAATAATCAAGTTATGAAACCCTAGATTTCCAAGTAACTTTACCAAAAAATGATCCAAGTTGCAAGTACAAAAACTCCAAGAGAGGTGTGCATCATAATTTCAGCCAATAAACCCTAAGTAGGGCGCAAATTTCAGTCCACTTCTCTCCAAGTGAGAGTTATAAAAAAAATGATTGTACTTTATGTTTACTTATACAAAACTCTGACCCTTAATTAATTTTAGGTCAAAATTAAGATCGACCTGACCAATTTACAATAAAATCCAATTTTGACATAATGGAAATTAATTCTCCAAGGGTGACATCATGCCCTTCTAGGGAGACGTTGAGGCCTAAAAGGTAGGGCACTTGGCCTCTAGAGGCCCTAGATAATGCCCACATGTGCCGCTGGGCTCATAACTGCCACCAAAATGAAAACCCTAGCTCTAAATGATGTTGAGGGTCATGATGGTGACGTCCAGGGCCCTCGAGGGCCATCGTCCATGTGGAAGAGCAAGGTCCCCCTGGGTTTAGGTCTGCCAAGGTGCCTCCAAAGGAAACATACTTCTTTTTTCCGGTGCAAATCTCCAGTTTCTTCTTACCTCTGGCTAGGGTTGTAACATCTATATGTGGGCTTTAAGACCTCATGAAGGTTCAAGCTAATCATTCCCTCATGTGTACCTGTCTATCGGGCAAGGTCTTGCAACAACAACAAGTATTCCCTCCAGGGGTTCATAAGTCATAGGGATCATAGCATGCAAATCACATCCAATAATTAAATTACCCAAACATGTGCATCAAACCCCCCTTAACCTAGGCAAATGCTCAAAGACGTTATGCAATTTAACAAATTATGTTTGGAGAAGGTCTCCAGGTATCCTATTGGGATAACCTCCCTTAAGTTTGGTGTGTTTCCCAGGTAGGATCTAATGCAAGTCATGTAAGTGTATGAGGTGGCATGGGGTAAGTATTTGGGCATGGGGTGCATGTAATAACAGGGAAATGTAAAGCCTTACCTTTGGGTGTTTTTGTAGAGGGTGAGCTGCACCCTGTCATAAATACAATTGTTTCCTAGCCCATTCATTGCCTTTTATTCTTAGCTTTATTTCTTTTGATCTTTTTCTTTTGTTCTTCAAGGGAAAAGTAGAGGGTCACTGTCCTAGCTTGATGACTAGAGGTGACAACGTTATCCACAAACATTTCATGGAAATGACAAGGCTAGCTCGTGATGAGACCCCCTTTCTCTTGACTATGCCACCAAGAGCCACTACCTTGGTTTGGTGACTAGATAGGTGGTAGTGTCATACCGCTACATGCCCATGGTCATAATAGGTCGGCTCGTGATGATACCTCCTATCCATCAACTAGTACCTTGAGTGTATGTATCTTATGGGTCCCCTTTTCTTACTGAGAATATTTTAACTGCTTTCTCGGGGATCCCTAGGTGAAGCATCTCAAAGATTTCAACATTGGATTTTAACTCTTGCTAGCTACTTTTACCCTTTGGCCCTTTATCCCCTTGTTCCCACAAGTTAAGGTACAACCCTTCCTAGCGTAGCCAATCCCAATGCCCAAATAAGGATAGGGGAGATCGAAGGAATAAAGATGGAAATTGGTAAGTATGGAGGGAACAAACGATGACTTTCAATAGACCCATATAGTGGCAACCCATCCTAAAGGGAAACCAACTTACTAGGGCACCGTGTTACCCTTCCAGGTATAAACGAGGCAAATAGCATAATTTCCAAGCAAACGTCATGAAATGAAGAAGGATGTGATACAACATATTCAAGTTCTTCAAAAATTAGAGTGATACATACCATGATACCCAGACTCATTACCTCATGGAGCAAGACCCACTGCTACTTTAGGACCAGGCTGGTGGGATGGATACTACTGCTGGTGATGAATGGATTGCATTGAGGAAAAGAGGGGCCCTCCAGGGCCATGCCCAAGTCATTTGCCTCTCGGTACTCCATGTTTAGGACATGTGGGCCTCGAGAAATGAACTCCTTAGTTATCCCTAGGGTAGGGGATAACATCTGGCTCCAACTCAGGGACATGTGCTCACCGTAGAGCACATGAAAACCTCAACATCTCTGGTATGACCCGTGCCTGCTAAATCTCAACAAAGGATATTGGTAATCCTTAGGGTGGTGATATAACCCCTTGTTCATATATGATGTAATAAAATAAAGAGCATCTCTAATATAGCATGAGCATACATATATACATAATGAAATAATACAATATGAAAATGCAACTACAACTATGCTAACATGATATGCAGATGGTATGTACAATGGATGCAAAATTCCTACCTATCTAACTTACCTGTATTTACCTGTGAAGTCAAGTCTCTGCCCCATGATGGGGTTTGAGGAGGCATCCACTAACTGGTAATGGATGTTTTCTTCCTTCAAGTGTAGACAAATAGTAGGCATCGTTGACTGACTTCATTCTGATTCTGAAAGGTCCAAGCAAAAATTGTGCATTCCCTTTAGCATTGTTAGGCTCACCTTTCTTAGTGTCCCACATCCATACCGTATCTCCCTCTTGATATTCTTTTGTTTCAAACTTTGTTGTTTCCTATATAACCCTAGTGTATTGTCTTGAGGGAGGAGGGTGGGATTCAACTATAAGGACTTCTTGTTGACTTGGTTTAACCAATATATCATCATCCCCTTTCTTTAGTAATTTGATAGAGCCAACTTCTTTGTCCTTATATTTATCTAAGAGTTGTTGATACTCTTTTTTATTTGGCCATTGTATCTCATCAAAATCTTCCTCTTTGGTTAAAGGCAAATCCTCTGGAGAAAATACAGGAAGGTTTTCCTTAATTGGCTGATGTGTTTAACTGATCTTAGTATCATTGTTAATTTCCTGCACATGGATATTGGCCATTGGCATAATTGGAAGGCGTGCAATCGTCCCATTTTTCATAGGCACATTAATATAAATTAAATCCATCTCTAATGTACCACCCAACATTGCAACAAACTTCCTAGACAAAAGCATCCCCCATACATCAGGGACATCTACCACCACAATATCCATATAGATCACTCTCTCAGGATATTTGCCAAGGTGCACTTCGACATTCTCAACTACCCCATGAGTGGGTATAGCCCTGGATTCAAAACCTTACACATTTCTATAAGGTCGTGTAGCCCTTAGGCCTAGTTACTCCATGAATTTCAAAGACATCATGTTGGCACCTGCTCCCAATTCAAGCATACAACTTTTGAGACATTTGTTATTACTAGCAATGACATAAAGAAGGGTGGGTGTCCATTGTATTGAACCCTAAAATGGTCTGCTTGTAACATAATAGGAGGGTTTATGTGTTCATCCGATACATTGAAAAACTTTTCAAACCTTTCTTTCATGGATGGAACCTTGATAACTTCCTTTAATGAGATGGTTACTGTTACACCTCAAAATTACTCACTTCAATAGTGTCGCAAGTGTCATTATTATAAATATTGCAAGTGTCGCATGTTGGTTTCAAGTGTCGCTAGTGTCGCAAACATCACACTGCCTATGTCATATCCTTAACGACATCGTAAGGACACTAAGACACCTCAAAGACTAGTTTGAAGAAGGAAAATCAATTGACAGAAAAGTACAAACCTTGTGCCACTGGAAAAAGCCACTAAAACATCAATTTTTGGAAGGAGCGCTCCCCTACCTACTGACAGGGAGTGATGGTGCTCTGTACTCCCTTATAAAGGAACGTTCTAGCACTCTGTGCCCCTTTTGAGGGAGCGCTACTCCTTTTTGGGTGAAATTCAGTTTGTTGGAGGAAATCAGGGGACAATCCCCTCAATATATGAAGGTAGTTGGGTTCGAATCTTGGGTCAAGGCATGCTCCTAGGAAAAATCCACAAGTGAAGGAGAGGAATCCTCAACTTATCCCAAAGATATCTCAGGTGGTTAGGCCTCTCCAAACCTATATAAGGAGGCCTCCTCATGGTAGAAGAGATATGGAGATTGAGAATTACATCAAACTTATGATCTCATGAGTGAGATGTCATCAAAGCAATCAGTGGAGATTACTTGAGCAAAGGGGTTGGACAAGGAGAACTGGAAGAAGATGTTGCACCTTCATCAAAGGATTGTAAGTACTTTTACTTGTTCTCATTAATAATCAATGCTTGGCCTGTTTCTTTCAAACTTATGTTTGTTCCATATGAGTTTGTCTGCAGTAGATGGATCTATATTTGAGCTAATATTAGTAGAGTAGGAAGTCCATTGTAGCTTCGTTTGTCCTACAAAACCTATCAGGGAGCTCAGGATCGAAGCTCATCCAAGACTTCGCAAGGACAAACGTCGCTAATAAGGTACATTTCTTTCTCCTTCTCTTTCATTTATTAGCTTGATTAGATCTAAAAGGAAGTCAATGTCCATGTTAAGCACTTTTCTGTCTTGGCCATAGGAGTCTAGAGACCAAGAGGGAATCCACTTGTTCGTAGGGGGATTCACCTATAATAGAAATTGGCGACTCCACTGGGGAGGAGCTCTGATTTGTTTCCTTTCCTAGGTCTTGTCTTAGCTTGCTTTGTTCACTCTTTGACCTTCTCCATGAATGTATCTAATCCTTAGGTTTGATTGTTGGCTCTTGGATTTATCTTAAACACTGAATTTTGCATTTTTCCTGAGTTTTTTTTTGGATTTCTGGGTGAAATTTTGAGTTCTGAGAGGCCAACACTCCCCTTCCCTTACCACTAGAGCGTTGGCACTCCCTTGTAGCCTTCCACAGAGTGTTGGAGCGCTCTGTGTCCTCTTTTGGGGGAGCACTACTGCCTTTTTCTGCAAAAATATTCTTGGGAGTGGGTTTTTCTCAGTCTTTTTGATATTTCATCTGCTCAAGGTTTATGCTATCTTAGTGTGTCCTTGTTTAGCCTCCAAGTATTTGATTTCTCAGGATTAATCATCTCTTGTTTGGATTTTTGACAATTGCCCTTACCTTGCAATAACCCTTTTTCCTTGGTGATTTAAAGTCAATTTGTCGTTTTCTTCTCAATATCTGATTGAGTGAAAACTTTGTAAGGGGATTCCAAGGACTTTTGTACCTTTCCTTCTAATCTTTGAGGTCTTTTCTCCAAGAATTTCCTCCTGTCTAGATTTATTTTTTTGTTTCTTGTTTGATCACAACAAGGGTGTCTTTTGGTTTATGTGAAGTTTGCTTCCAGATTGCTTAAATCTCACAACTCTTGAAATCCGGTTAGCATAGGAAGCTTTACATCTACTGGTTATCAGTCACACATAAAATTTTTAGCATTGCATTGGATTCATTATTGAGGACTATTGCATGAGGTCATTGCATCTTAGTGTTTGACAGTGAAATGAAAATCCCTCTCCTTCCCTTAAATAGACATTCATTGAAAGAAAATATTGCTTATCATTTCTTATGCATGTTTTGGGAGCTGAGTCATAATATCATCAGTTTTCACTCTCATACACCTCTGAGTAAACAACAACCACTAAAATCAATGCTTAACTAAAATTTATCAAACTTTTTACATCTTTGTTATCAAACCTACATTATTTTAAGGTGTAGGGCTTTGGAATAGGTTAAAAGGATAACTTTCCAAAGCTATCAAACAAACTTAGCATCTTGCGATAGGGAGAGAAAATCCAATTGTTGTATAGGATTTCTGGGATCCCCCTCT
This sequence comes from Picea engelmannii, assembly GCA_009831015.1. Classification (NCBI taxonomy): domain Eukaryota; kingdom Viridiplantae; phylum Streptophyta; class Pinopsida; order Pinales; family Pinaceae; genus Picea; species Picea engelmannii. The sequence goes on from ML779284.1 coordinate 140,895, forward strand.
CACACAGGGGTTACGCATGAGGTTGCATTCGAGAGATTTATGGAGATTATCCCTCCGTGGTTCAATCGTTCATAGTAGTCATATTGTTTTTTGGGGGTCACTTGAAGGTATACCCACGATTATGTGCGGGAGCCTCTCGAGTTGATTTCAGACTTGTTATCCTGCCCATACGTTCCAACTGGACTGTCGACTGTACCCACCCAAGGGATGACTATGAGTTGGTGACCTTAGTAGCCATAATCTTTAGGGTCTCACACAAGGTGACACTGAAGGGAAGTCTCACTGTACCTGGAACAAACATTGGTCAAACTCACTTGGGCTCCTTGGAGGGTAAATCCACAATTACTGCATGGAAGATTGCACCAAGGTGTAAGTCCATTAAGCAGGTCGCCAATGTAACTGATCCACCCACTCTATCCCCACCCCTTCCTATTTTGATCTTGTGACGCTTGATTTCATCACCAACTATTGGTTTCAATGTTGGAAGGTTTGTTTGATTGTTTTCTTCTCAGATTCATAGCGTGTGTTGTTTGTATTACTTAGTGGACCTTAGGTCGAGTCAGTGTTAATGGCATCAAATCCTGAGAGTACCAATGGAGGGACCCCTTGTCCTGGGGAACCTTACACCTTTCCTTCTTTTGGAAACTTTGGTCCTCTGTACATTGCCACACTGAGTCTTTCGGGACTCACCATCAGATTACCAGTTTGGCTGTTCCCCACTCCGGTGATCTCGAATCCTCCCAATGTTTTGAGTGTACATAATACTTTAGATGTCAGTACACCACCCACACATCAACCTCATGTCAACTTTTCACCTGCTTCACCCATTAAGTCTCCTTCCTTTTCTCCTTCTTCGCCTAGTGAAAGCTCTAAAGCAAGTAGCCAGTTTGATCAGAAGAAGAAGAAACAGAAAGAGAAGAAGAATAAGAGCCCAAAAAGGACCAAGGCTCCAACAACATCAGATGTTGGATTCAAGCAGCCAGCTACTGTTAATAGTACTGGGAGTGTTGATGAGGTCAACAAGATTAAAATGAAGAATCCAAAACCCAAATTCCCTTGTAGTCTTTATAAGGGTGACCACTTTCTGAGGGATTGCCCTGGTATTCCCAAGGTCTTAGAAATGTGGTCCTCCATGTTATCGGTTTTTGCTAGACATGCCAGTGATACCCCATCAACTAGTGACGTCAAGGTTGGTAAGAAGAAGACAACTATAAAATTTCCTTGTATGTTATGCAAAGGTGATCATTATTCTCACCTTTGTCCTCGTATGGATGAGGCTTCTTCTCTTTTGGAAAAAATTCAACTTCCAAAAGGTAATCTTAAGATTTCTCCCAACCCATCATTAGTTGATGGATTGGTCAATCCGGTTCCATCTCCAGTCAATCCGGTTGATAAGGTGGTCAATCTAGTTTCATCCTCGGTTGAACCACTCACTAAAGTGACTGATCCGGTCCCTTCCTCAATCAACCCCACTTTTCCTCTGAAAAGTGAAACCCAAGTGACTGATCCAGCTCCTTCCTCGATCAGTACCACCCTTCATTTGAAGAGTGCCAATGTGGCTGATCTAGTCCCTTCCTTGTTTAGTCCCACCCTTCATCCGAAGAGTGCCAAAGTGATTGCTCTGGTTACGTCATCGGTCGATCCCACTCTTCCTCTAAGAGTGCCAGCATGGTCAATCTGATCCCATCATCGGTCGATCCTACTCTCCCTCTAGAGAGTAAACCCAATACTGCCCATGTTTTTCTCGTTGATACAGGATCTACTGTGCTGGGGGGCATTCCTCCTTCTCCCACGAAACCCCCTCCAAGTAATGAGGCCATCCTTTTTTATTGGGGTGCGCTAACTGGACCTCATCTTCCCTCTCACATTCCTTTCCATATTACAGTACAGGTTTGTGGTTAGGACGTTCCTCAAACACTGATAGATGAAGGTGCATCCGTTAGTATTTTGTCCTCTGTTGCTTGGCACGCTTTGGGTTGTCCTCAACTTACACATAATCTGTTAGCTTTTAACAGAAGAGCTAGTCAACCTTTAGGGACCCTTCCTCAGTTTCCCGTAACTTTGGGAGGGAAAACTGTCTTTATTGATTTCATGGTAGTCCGAGACCCTTTGGATTTCGCTTTACTCCTTGGGCGAGATTATGTCTATTCCATGAAAGCTATTGTGTCCACTCTTTTTCGTGTGATATATTTCCCACACGATGGAAGAATGGTGACTATTGATCAACTTTCATTCATCGGTCCTGACTGGATTACCTCCCTAAATGGTTCTTATATGAAGACAATATCACCCCTACCACATGTAAATTATGTGGTGTTGTCTCCCATGACTTCAACTTCTGATGATTTGGATTCGGTAGTTGACATGGTGATCTCTTCAGTAGGGCTATTGGAGCCTGATCTCCTTACCCATGTCGTGACCCTCAATATGTGTTCCTTCCAGAGTGATTTTCTTCCATCCAGTGAAGATCTCTTGGAATCCATGACTGAGTTTTGTCCCTTGACATGGTGTCCTTCCAGAGCGTTATTCTCTTGGAAGCCATGATCAAGAAGAGTCCACGAGCATAGTTTCTCTTCTTTGTAGCAAGCTTGTTAAAAAATGAAACAGAGGTCACGAGCATAGTTTCTCTTCTCTGTGGCAAGCTCGTTAAAAAATGAAACAGAGGTCACGAGCATAGTTTCTCTTCTCTATAGCAAGCTCGTTAAAAAATGAAATAGAAGCTTTGAGCATAGTTTTCCTCTCTATAGCAAGCTCGTTAAAAAATGAAACAGATATCCGGGGATTGAACCCAGAGCCCTGAGCATAGTTCTTTTCTTGTGTCAAGCTCGTTAAAAAATGAAACAGTCACCTCGCTTGAACCTTATTTTCATCCAATCTTATCCTTTTTCTCCGTTTAGTAGAGAAATTGGTGACAACCTCACAGTCGGTGAATGAATTGAAGCTTGGAGGGCATGTCTCAAGTCTTTGATGATCATTCTGGAGTTAAGACACTAGCTTTCAAGCTGGGGGAATACCGATCTTAGTCTTTGTTCTTTCTCGTGCTAAAAAAAACATGAGAATGTAACCGAGTATACTTTTATCACTTTTTCGAACTTGCATGGATATACGAAAAAGGAACCCCTTGGAGTCATCTTTAAGATCTTTTCAGACTCTCTAAACATGAAAAGATTGTCAGGTGATCTTGCTTCCTTTCCCACTCGTTAAAAGGTTTGAAAGGGCATCTTTCAAGTGATAATTTATCTCTTTTTCGGCCTCGTGAGACAAACATTACGAAAAAGGACAACATTGGAGTCATCTTTAAGTTGTTTTCAGTCTCTCTAAATATGAAAAACCACCGATTTTACCTTCTCTGGACTCGTTAAACGATCATACATTGAAGGGCCCATATGGGACCGAACCCTTACTTCTTCCAGTTCGCTAAACAAAGGAAGAGGGACTTACCAAAGGTGAGTCATATAGATCATGTGTTACCCTCCTCGAGCTCGTTAAATTAAAAATGGGTACTCGTCTATTTGGATGGGGGAAAAATTGAAAGAAGCAAGCCAAGCAGTTTTTGAGAACACTACCAGTAACTCTTATGGTTGCCCTTGAACACGACACTTTGTCTTTGCACACATTTTAATCCATTGAACCTCTGCACTGAGCCAATCCTCTGAGTTTCTTTTACTCCTTTGGGTCACCTACCGAAATTCACAGCATCCACTGCATCATCAAGTTTTGGTCCATGTCACGTTTCTGTTGTTGTGCCACAGTGTTTAGGGGAAGTATCTGCCTCAAGAGTCAGCCATCACAAATATCCTATTTCAATACCCATGTCAATCCATGTTCATTTTATCCACCAATTACATCTCTATGTCTGTTTCGTGTCGTTGATGGGGGATACATCAAGGCTGTCCTTTGATGAGTCTATTCGCGTCGACTTCAACACATTATCCAGGAACTAGACTTAGAAACTAGTTAGTAACTTGGGACCTGCATGCCTCAATGGCAGGCCTCCTCACATCCAACAATGGGTTTACATCATTGACCTCTGATCGGATGATTCCACGGATGTTCGACTTCAGCTCATATATTCCCATTTGTAGGAATGGACTAGAGTACCTTGGGAATCATTGACATCAATGGTGATCTCCCTCGCGCTTGTTAACGGTTTACCTCATTGACCGGTAATCAAGTGGTTTCTACCATGTTCGACATCAGAATATCTATTCACATGGTTAGATTCGTACTACATCGGGATCGGTAAGAAGACCCTAGGTTGAGTTTTGACTCTTATGTATACTTTGCCCGGGTTGCGAAGGAGTTCTTTTGAACTATGACACATATACTGATACATAGATCCACTTTGTATTGGTTGTGGCTATGTCTTGTCATCTCGTAGATTCACTATGTATTCTTCGTGGCTATGATCAGTTCAAGTCATAGGAGTATAGATCCACATTGTATCTTCAGTGGCTATACATTTTGTCAATATAATTATGGATCAACAATGTATTTTATGGCAGCCATACCTAAAAAGTCTTTATCACTCAAGCCTAGGTATGCATACCTTTGGTTTGAAACATGTCATAATATTTGTTTGGTGGTTGTGTGCAGCTTTTTCCAGCCTCTCTGCATCCATACCCTTGCTCGAAAAAGTCTACCAAAGTACTTCAGTCATCATCGTCTTCTAACTTCATATTTTGGGGGGCAATCTGTTACACCTCAAAATTACTCACTTCAATAGTGTCGCAAGTGTCGACATTATAAATATTGCAAGTGTCGCATGTTGGTTGCAAGTGTCGCAAACATCACACTGCCTATGTCATCTCCTTAACAACATCGTAAGGGCACTAAGATACCTCAAAGACTAGTTTGAAGGAGGAAAATCAATTGACAGAAGAGTACAAACCTTGTGCCATTGGAAAAATCCACTAAAACATCAATTTTGGGAAGGAGCGCTCCCCTACCTATTGATAGGGAGTGCTGGCGCTCTGTACTTGCTTACAGAGGAGCGTTCTAGTGATCTGTGCCCCTTTTGAGGAAGCGCTACTCCTTTTTGGGCGAAATTCAATTTGTTGGAGGAAATCAGGGGACAATCCCCTCAATATCTGAAGGTAGTTGGGTTCAAATCTTGGGTCAAGGCATGATCCTAGGAAAAATACACAAGTGAAGGAGAGGAATCCTCAACTTATCCCAAAGATCTCTCAGGTGGTCAGGCCTCTCCAAACCTATATAAGGAGGCCTCCTCATGGTAGAAGAGATATGGAGATTGAGAATTACATCAAACTTATGATCTCATGAGTGAGATGTCATCAAAGCAATCAGTGGAGATTACTTGAGCAAAGGGGTTGGACAAGGAGAACTGGAAGAAGTTGTTGCACCTTCATCAAAGGATTGTAAGTACTTTTACTTGTTCTCATTAATAATCAATGCTTGGCCTGTTTCTTTCAAACTTATGTTTGTTCCATATGAGTTTGTCTGCAGTAGATGGATCTATATTTGAGCTAATCTCATTAGAGTAGGAAGTCCATTGTATCTTTGTTTGTCCTACATGACCTATCAGGGAGCTCAGGATCGAAGCTCAGCTAGGACTTTGCAAGGACAAATGTCGCTAATAAGGTACATATCTTTCTCCTTCTTTTTTATTTATTAGCTTGATTAGATCTAAAAGGAAGTCAGTGTCCCTATTAAGCACTTTTCTGTCTTGGCCTTAAGAGTCTAGAGACCAAGAGGGAATCCACTTGCCCGCAGGGGGATTCACCTACAACAATTACACGCATTTTGGCTAATGCACCTTCCAAGTCAAAATTAAAATCAGTCTTATCAGTGTTAGAAAACGTTTTAGGAAGGAGTATGTTCATAGGTGGATGTTTTGGTTGTGAATTTGTAGGTCTAGTAGAGAGAGGTTGGTTCATTCGTTTTTTCCTAGTATACACTTGGAATTCTTGTTTTTTCAACTTCTGTCTTGACTCTTGATCAAGGATATTGATCACCTCCATCCTAGCTTTCCTAGTTGCTTCTTTTATGCCTTCTTCATGTTCTTCAGGTGTGATATTAAGGCAATATTGTGGTTCCTAAATGGTATGGTTGATAACATTTACTTGATCATGTTCACCATTATTCAGAGGGAATTCATGCTCCCAATGTGATTCTTTGCATTGAAAACAACACAGGTTCTCCTCAACCATGTTTGTGGGGGATAAAGTATTAGGGATCTCTTGATCCTTCTTGGGCTTGAAAACACCCCTTTGGAATTTCCCCTTATACAATCCTATTCATCATTAAATCTTGGGTTTTTACCATGCCATCTACAGTCAATTGTAGCTTTGCAAGCTAGTGCCGGTATTTGAAGTAGACTCAACATTGTGGACTACTTTGGGTTTAACATCCATCTTGACCCTTGGGGCAGAAAAGGGTTCTACTTTGGATGATGATAGATTATTTTCAATTTTCATAGACATCTCGTGGGATTCTTGGATTTTTATAGGAGCTTGTCTCTGATAAGGAAACTCATTTGTCCTGTAAAGGCTATGGTGTAAAGAAAGAGAAGAAAGTTGTTTGAAGGGTGATGGCTTGCTGGGATATGTTGTACTAGCCTCTCGAATTTATCATGAAACTCCCTAACAATTTCATTCTTAGATTTTGTGATGTTGTTGAGCCTTGTTAGCAACATGTTAGGGTCTTCCTTGACACTCCATCTTTTGAGGAACTCTTCCTCTAATTTATCCATAGATGTAATACTAGCACCAGGGAGACCATTATACCATCTTCTAGCGCCATCTATTCAACATCATCATTGATGGGATGAAGTTGGAAAAAGGCCTAGAAATTACTCATATGGTCCTCGACATTGAATACATCACTACCAATGAACTTAGGAAGCCACTTCTCATACGTAGGGGGCATTTGTTGAGGGTATTCTAGAATGTTTGTCATGTCTAAAGATTTAAAAAGTTTGGATGACCATTTTTTTGTAGTTATTAGCCTGATTTCGATTAAGGGTATGAGTTTGAGTGTTAGACATTGTTTTCAAGGGAATATTACCTCCAAATAATGATTTTACTACAAGAGAGTTTCTAGGAGGCTTTCTTTTGTAAGACTTGGGAGGATTGGTGTATCTCCCCGAATTCAGCGGAGTCGCCATATAATCCTCCTGAGATTATTAAAGGGACAAGGGGATCACTCTTAGTGGGGTCGCCATGTAAGCTATGTAAATGAAGGCTTTGGGTAAAGGATTACCAAAAAAGTGTTTTTCAAGGAAGAATGACTCAATGTTCCCCGAAAACGGTCGCCAAAAATGTTATCGCACAATCTGTACTTTCCCAAAGCCCAAGGCAAGTGAAACAAGATTGGTGTAACAAGCGGGGTGACCTATCACTGTCACCTTAATAGGAAACCCCTTTCTGTTTAGGAGTAGGGTAAGACTACCCCAAGGGAGACATCCCTAGTGACCTAAAGGGATGGTGAAACTAAAGCAAGGATGCAGAGATAAACCCCCTCTCACTGGTCACTCAAGTCAAAAGGTCCTATTGATTTTATGTCTTAAGAGATGACGTACATGTATTGGATGAAGTGTACTTGCCCAAAACAAGACAACAGGCAAAAAATATGGCAGTTTCAAGTACAAAATGATATTAGTGCTTCAATAAGACAATAAACCAATGAAATGTATGATAGCTGATATAAAATTGTATCAAATTGAAACTTTACAACAACAAGAAGTATTTTGTAACAATTGCAAGAAATATGACTCAAAATTGCTTGAAAAGACAATGAAAAGATAACATTTACTAGGCATAATGATAATCAAATGTCACAAGCAATTTTAGAAGTGTTTAGCTAGCATTCAATGTAGATTTTGAAGAAAAATTGTTGCTTTAAGATGGTTGTAGTAGTGATTTATAACATCAAAAAGTAAATTAGTTGTCTAGGCTAGGTTAATGTTAGTTTTAGTTAGTGAAAGCTATAAAGTTCAAGGTTTGAGTGTTGGTTTGATCTCTCAATAAAACAAGTGTAAGGACCAGTGCCTTTGAGGGGTTATGGAGTCAAAAGTTCAACAACATTTCATTTGGAGTAAGCAACAAAATGATTATATTTATCCAAGTAAAGGATGAATCTTAGAAGAGTGGCACCTTAAGTCTTCTAGGATTCAATCTTTAGGGAGGTGAGCTACTAGAGAGTAGGCACTTCTAGGCCCTAGTGGTTTCCTCCTCAGATTATTGAAAGAAATATTTAGATGCAACAATAATTGATCAAGGATTTTAAAGTGCTATCACTTTAGGGATTTAGAAGCTTGTCAAAGTTAACCACCTTAACAAAGTCCAACAAATGTAGATCAAAGAAGTAACATCTTAAGTTCTTTACTCCTAGGGTTTTTCAAGCAAGCAATTTCATAATCTTTAACATGAATAAGAAAATAGACCATAACCATTCAAAATGAAATGAAAATTGCATATTTACTTACTTCACCAAGAATAATCAAACTATGAAACCCTATATTGCCAAGTAACTTTACCAAAAAATGATCCAAGTTGCAAGTATGAAGACTCCAAGAGAGGTGCACATCATAATTTCAGCCATTAAACCCTAAGTAGGCCTTAAATTTCAGTCCACTTCTCTCTAAGTGAGAGTTTTTATGTAAAAATGAATGTACTTTATGTTTATTTATACAAAACTTTGACCCTTAATTAATTTTAGGTCAAAATTAAGGCCGACCTGGCCAAATTATAAAATCCAATTTTGACATAATGAAAATTAATTATCATCTAAAAACATCTCTAGGGGTGAAGCTGAGGCCTAAAGGTGGAACATTGAGCCTAAAAGGTAGGGCGCTTGGCCTCTAGAGGCCCCAAATGATGCCCACGCGTGGAACCATGCTCATAACTGCCTCCAAAATGAAAACCCAAGCTATGAATGATGTCTATGGTCATGATGGTGACATCCAAGGCCCTCAAGGGCCAACGTCCACGTGGAAGACCAAGGTCCCCCTGGGTCTAAGTCTGCCAGGGTGCCTCCAAAGGCAACATCCTTCTTTTTCCCAGTGCTAATCTTCAGTTTCTTCTTACCCCTGGCTGGGGTTGCAACATCCATCTATGGGATTTAGGCCCTCATGAAGGTCCAAACTAATCATTCCCTCATGTGTATCTGTCCACTAGGTAAGTTCTTTCAGCAACAACAAGTACACCCTCATGGGGTTCATAAGTCACAGGGATCATAGCAAGTAAATCACATCCAATAATTAAATTACCCAAACATGTGCATCAAACCCCCCTTAACCCAGAAAAATGCTCAAAGACGTTATGCAATTTAACAATTTAGGTTTGGAGAAGCTCTCATGGTTTCTTATTGGGCTAACCTCCCTTAAGTTTGGTGTGTTTCCCAGGTAGGATCTAATCCAAGTCATGTAAGTGTATGAGGTGGCATGGGGTAAGTATTTGGGCATGGGGTGCATGTAATAATAGGGAAATGTAAAGACTTACCTGTGGGTGCATTTGTAGAGGGCGAGCTGCACCTTGTCATAAATGAAATTGTTTCCTAGCCCATTCATTGCCTTTTATTCTTAGCTTTAATTCTTTTGATATTTTTCTTTTGTGTTGCAAGGGAAAAGTTGAGGGCCATTGTCCTAGCTTGATGACCAGAGGTGACAGCGTTATCCACAAACATTTCACGGAAATGAGAAGTTTGGGTCATGATGAGACCCCCTTTCTCTTGGCTATGCTACCAAGAGCCACTACCCTATTTTGGTGACCAGATAGGTGGTAGTGTCATATCGCTACATGCCCATGGTCATAATAGGTCGGCTTGTTATGAGACCTCCTATCCATCAACTAGTACCTTGGGTGTATGTATCTTATGGGTATCCTTTTCTTACTGAGAATATTTTCACTGCTTTCTCGGGGATACCTGGGTGAAGCATCTCAAAGGTTTCAACGTTGGATTTTAACTATTACTAGCTACTTTTACCCTCCGGGCCTTTATCCCCTTCTTCCCATAAGGTAAGGTACAACCCTTCCTAGATTAGCCAATCCCAATGCCCAAACAAGGATAGGGAAAATGTAAGGAATAAATATGGAAAGTGGTAAGTATGGAGGGAACATATGACAACTTTTCACAAACCCACCCAATGGAAAACCATCCTAAAGGGAAAACAACTTATGAGTGCGCCATGTTACCCTTCCAGGTATAAACGAGGCAAAGAGCATAATTTCCAAGAAAACATCATGAAATGAATAGGGAATTGATACAACATATTCAAGTGCTTCAAAAATTAGAGTGATACATACCATGATAAATAGACTCATTACCTCATGGAGCAAGACCCACCGCTACTTCAGGACTAGCCTGGTGGGATGGATATTCTTGTTGGTAATGAGTGGACTGCACTGAAGAAAAGAGGGGCCCTCCGGGGCCATGCTCAAGTCGTCTGCCTCTCGGTACTCCATGTCTAGGACCTGTGGGCCTCGAGATGTGATATCCTTAGTTATCCATGGAGTAGGGGATAACACCCCCAAAAGGCAAAGTTTGACATGATAACCTGCAGCCAGCTATATCAAGTTCATAAGAGTTGCATAAAACATCAACCATAATAATAATATGATCCAAAAATATAGCTGGAAATAGACACAATGGTTTCGTTTTGGTACCCAAGGGAGATTCATCAAACACAATTTGAAATGGGATGCCTTGGTTTGTTTTAAGGTGTTTCCAAAAGAGGCAAAATATGAGACTAAATCACTAGTGACCTTAAAAAAATAGTAGTGGGACAAGAATGATTTAAGGAATTAAAACCTAAGTCTTGGACCATTTGAATTTCCACAAAAGACAAGTTGGATGTAGTATGATTTTGTAGGAACCAAAATTCCGAGCTTCCATGAGTATTCTTAGTTAAACCGTCGTTGTATTAGAAGGAAAACATAGGGAAAATATTTAATGCAAAAGGAAATTGGTTTGGGGTTCTTAAGGGTGTGGTAAAAAAACGATAATATCAAGAATAAATGTGAGGTTCCAAACAATCACTCCAACAATGCATTTGAAAGGAAATCATTGTTTTCAAAGGGATGTAGGTTACCTCAAATGTGTTTTCCTTGGCTTGAAGCTTGTCCATGATGACCCTCCTGGTCCTTCCTTTGTTGTTTCGACCCATCAACAAATTCCACCAGGTCCTATTCACTTAGATAGAAAATGCAAATCTAAAGTAGCAAATGCAAATCTAAATGAGATTTTAAAACCTAGATCTATCTCAACAAAGCCATGCTTAAGAATATCACTTGAAATAACTTTGCATTCCACCCAAAATATCCTCTATTCAAACTGATAAATTGGGTATCATCCTATGCTAGACATAGATGAACATTATGGTTTCAAGAAACAATGAAACGATCACGCAATGTATGAGGATAGGGCATGCACGAAATGAAGTATTTTGCGCTTTTGCATTTTGACCTTGCATTTTGACCTTGGTTTCAAATCAACGGTGATGGTTTAGTCTTCATAATTGGATCATGTGAACCCACTTTTGCGAATGTTTACCCGTTGCTTTTGTCTTTTCCATTGTTTACATTGCTGCAATGCATTGATTAACTACAAGGTTGAATGGAATCCTTTGCGTGTCAAGTGTCTTATTAGTCCATGCGATAAAGGCATGGATGGAATCTAGTAATTGATATATCGTTGATTTCATATTAGTTTGCATGTTGACTTTATATTTTTGTCCATTCTTTAATGTTTTAGATAGAGAATTCATAATATTAATTTTTAATATAATCAAAAAGTTTATTGGTCATTGGAGAATAGATTCAAAGTCATAATGGAGGCTTTGCTCTTTCCAATACTTTATTTTCCCTTTATTCTCAATGTTTTATCATTATAACCTACGTTTGTTATCACCCAATGCAAATTTTCACCTCATGCAATTTGAGATAACCTAAGTTTTCACCTCATGCAATTTTCTATGTGAGACAACCTAAGTTTCTTTAACACAATGCAAAAAATTGCATTGTTAGATAATGTGAGTTTTATTGAAAGTGTTTGTCAGGCGGTCTTTAAATAGACTATAATATCACGTCTGACAAATGATCATTTCAAGGAGGTGATCTTGATCATTTTACTTGAAAATTGTTGTATTGGCTAATGTCTTTAGTGCCACCTATATCAGTTCCTTAAATAAACTGACAATCACTATGTTATTTACCTTAAATAAACGGACAATCGCTCTATTATTCACTGCCTTTCATATATGCACAATCTCTCTATTATTTACCACTTGATATTCACCACCTTTCATATATAATTTGATATTCACGACCTTCAATAGATGCTTTGATTGATATATGCTTTGATTGGTATCTTTGTAGCAGCTAGGACACCCCATCATGAAACCATAGGTAGCATCTCGAACCTATACCAATCTTATCAGCCTTACCAAAGCTAACCGAATCACACCAGAGTTTGAACCCACTAGGATCATCCAGGTACAAATTTTGAATGCATGCAATTCAATTCATAAGTATGATGTCTTATGCTTATATTCATAAGTATGACGTCTTTATGTTTATTTAAGATATGCATATTTATAAGTTGGCACTGTAAAATCTACAATCGTATGAAGGCCATCTCGTTCTTTCCTCATACACAATCTAAAACCAAATGCAGCAACATAGGAGAAATAAAATCCTTGAATGAATTCATCTATCTATAGTACACACACAATATTTCTCTAGTCAATTTAAACTACCATATTTTATGCCATAATTATTTAAGTCCTGAAAGGTCTTACTAAGTAGAGTGGGGGATGATGTGAATTATCAAGAAATGAAATCCTCATTCTCAATTTAGTTGCGAGTTGGTTGGTTCTCTATAGGTGTTACACTTTATATGATAATTGGGAAGAAGGTACCATAAAGTGAAGCTTTGCTGGATGCTTATCTTGACCATAATCTGTATCTATGTGCACAGAAGATATAAACAACCCATCCATAGTTTCTGGTTACCATGCATTAAAGAAAGAAAGATTCAAGTTTCCCTCAATGATGGCCCACCTTATAAGTAGTGGTGTCATACTAGGGGTCATAACAGGACGAGATTAGTTATCTTCTTATGCTAGATCTGTAGGGTGGGCAGCTAGAACATGATATAGGACAAGTTATCAAATGTGATCTGTCTTTAAATCTAGTTCTCAGCCTGCAGGAAGCACAACTAATGGATCAATCTGGTGAATAGAAACATTTGTATAACACATATGCTAGGGAGTCACACCATAATCCAAGCTTTAGATTTGTGTAGGCTTTAATGTGTTACTTCACATGGTAGGAAGCATGTTCCCAAAGCTCTGGAATCTTCAGATAGAACGAATAAGAAAAGCGATGATGGAAGTCTTCAACCCTGTTAATTTTAGAGCAACTATTAAGTTTATTTTCAATTTACCAGATAACAATATCATAGGTAGGATCACTGAGAGAAACACAATCACAAGATACACACCATTTATCCTTGGAAACCCTCATGGGCGAGAAAACCCAGCAAAAATTTCCTTAATATAGATTTCCAATACAATGCCAAGATAAAAGACCAAACACTAGAGAATAACCAAGACTGAGCAATGCGCCTCTCTCTTCCTTCTTCTCCCAACTGCAACTATCTCCAAACTTGCGCACTTGTTGAGTGACTTGAGTGAGTGAGCTAATGAGGTGCTAGCCTCTCTTATTTATACTGGATGACAGGCACTAGGGAGGTGTATCTTCATCAAGCAGGGCCTAATTCTTCTCTTAGTGGCTAAAACCACTTTAATTAGGCATGGGGGCCGACTTCTTAATTAGAAACATATAATTAGTGTTTGACCAATCCACAAAAGGGGATTTGGTCATTTACAAATCCCGACATGAACAATCCACAAAAGGGGATTGATCTAATTAATAATAACTCAATAATAAGTAGAATACTCTTTGCAGTTACAATATTTCAACACCCCCCCTTAACAAGAAGGGTATTCTACAATACAACATCATCAGAGAGAGAGAGGGAAACAACATAATCAACGTCTTGAACATTGTCTGGCATATCTATAAATTAGCAGACATTTTTGTCATCATCAATATCATCATCCACAACATGGAGCTAGAATGGCATCATCATCATCATCATCTACATCAACATCAATTAGTATAACACAAATACATCATCATCATCAATAACAACACAAGGCTGATACAACATCAACAACAATAGCATCATCGACACAAGGCTGAGATAACATCATAGTCAACATGAGGCTGATACATCATCAACAACAACATCATCATCACAGTACAAAGGCTGGAGAAACAACATCATCACAACATGAAGGCTGGAGAAACATCATAATCATCATCATGGGACAAAAAAATGAGGCAGGTGTAACAACATTTTGTGGTACTCTGACAATCCCTAAGGAGCTTCCCAGGAATCATAAGATTCCCTAGAATATAAAATCCTAACAAAGCTACCACATGGTACTCTGACAGACCGTCCTTACCAGAACTTCGGGATCTACCTAGGAATCATAAGATTTCATAGGATTATAAAAATCCTAACGGAGTTACCACTACTGACCACAACTAGCATATACATGCATAGGTACTATGACATACCGTCCTTACGGGGCCTTGAGTATTTGTCCAGGGATGATCGATCCCCTAGTATATAAAATCATAACTGAACTACCCATTGTTGGTCAGGATACCATAGTATCATCAACATCACTCCCCCTTTTGATGGAGGTCCTTTTAGACTATACCAAGCTTGTCTCTAAACTGCTCAAACTTTACATGAGACAAAGGCTTGGTCAACACATCTGCAACCTGCTCATCTGTGCCAACATATTGGAGCTTTATGGCTCCCCTATACACCATATCACTAATGTAATGATACTAGATTTCTATGTGCTTCGACTTGTCATGGAACACAGGGTTCTCTGTCATATTTATTCAAATCTCGTTATCACATAGAATCATGGTTGCTTCCATCTCCATATCAAATATATTTGTCAACAACTTCCGAATCCATATGGATTCACAACTAGCGGAACATGTAGCAATGTATTCCGCTTCTGGTATGCCGAGAGAAATACTACATTGCTTCCTACTCTGACATGAAGTGACGGCTGACCCCAAACTGAAACAACATCCTGAAGTGCTCTTTCTGCCATAAACACTTCCATCCCAATCTGAATCAGTATAACCAATCAGTCTGAAGTCATGATCTCCATTATAATAGAGACCAAAGTCCAACGTACCCTTAAGTTATCTCATCACATGTTTTGCAACAACAAGGTGAACACATTTGGGCTCTAGTAGACACTGACTCAAGGTGTTCACAACAAAACATATATCTGGCCCAGTGTTTGTTAGATACATCAACGATCCAATGATATGTCTATACAACATAGCATCAACCAATTTTGACGAAGTATCAACCATGAGCTTCAACTTTGTTTCCATGGGTATGTTCATGGATTTACACTCCAACATATAAAACCTCTTCATTATTTCAACTGCATACTTCCCTTGGTTAAGGAATACCTTTTCTGGGCTCTGCCAAACCTCAAGACCTAATAAATAGTCCATAAGGCCTAGGCCTTTCATCTCAAATTCTGCAGTGAGCTTCTTCTTACAACCAATGATGAGATTTTCTTCTCCAATTAAGAATAAGTCATCCACATACAACGACAATATAACAAACTCATCATTCATAACCTTGAAGTAAATGTTAGAATTAGATTTACTCTTGGTAAATCCCAATCTCATAAGGAAACTTCCAATTCTTCCATACCAAGCTCTAGGATCTTGCTTCAATTCGTACAAAGCCTTCTTCAACCTGCAAACATGTGTCTTTCTGTCTTCAAATTCAAACCCTTGAGGTTGTTCTATATACACTTCTTCTTCAATGACACCATTTAAGAAGGATGTTTTCACATCCATCTGGTGTAACTTCCACTTCATCTTAGCTGCAATGGCTATGGTGGTTCTGATAGAAGTGTATTTGGCTACAGGAGCAAATGTCTCTTCATAATTAATGCCTTCCTTTTGAGAAAAAAATATCTACAAACCTTGCTTTATATTTCTCAATACTTCCATCAACAACATGTTTTATCTTGTATAACCATTTGGAAGATACCACATCTTTGCTCTTTGGTCTAGGAACTATTTCCCATACATCATTCTTTATAATTGATTGGTATTCTTCTGAATGGCTTCTTCAAAGCAAGTAGGCTCCTTCTCTATGAGATCACACATCAAAGCCATATAACTAGAGAATGGCTTAGGTTTCTTGACTTTTCTCATGGTTCCTTCTGGGGCACCATACTTCTCTCCATCTTGAATTAGTTCCCTCGCCCAAGATGGATTTATCTTGCGAGAGATAGTCATTTGGAGAGGTTCTTGAGATTCTATCATGTCATGATATTCTTAAATATCATCATCAGGGGAAGCTGTGACTTCCCTCACTAGTTTTGTAACTATGGGGGCTACATGTTCTTCTTAATATACTTCTTCAAGCTGGCATCTCCTTGATTTCTTGAGTGTTTCATCTTCATCAAAGGTTACATCTCCGTTGATCTCAATATGATGGTAACCTGGTATATAAATTATAAAGGCCTTAGAGACCTCACAATATCCAACAAATATCCCCTTCTTTCCTGAAGGGTCCAACTTGGTTCTCTTCTCTTTCCAAATGTGTACAAACACTGGACAACCAAATAACTTGAGATGGATTACTTCTAGATTCTTTCCGAAGAACATTTGTTCAGGGGTTTTGAACCCAAGTGCACTATGGGATAATATGTTTTGTAGATACATTGTTGTTCTTGTTGCTTCTACCCATAAGTGCATTGGAAGATCTTGTTCTGGTGCTTCTTTCTTTCCGCTACACCATTTTGTTGAGGATTGTAGGGAGTGGTGAGCTCCCTCTTAATCCTGACATATCTGCAAAAGATTAAAAACTCTTTTGAGGTGTATTCTCCTCCATTATTTGACTTGAGTATCTTGATTTTTCTTTCAGAGAGATTCTCTATTAAGGCTTTGAATTCCTTGAATTTCCCAAGCACTTCATCTTTTGATTTCAAGAATTAAACCCAAGTTTTGTGAGAATAGTCATAAATAAATGACACATAGTATACATATCCACTAAGAGAGGTGGATGGCATTGGGCCACATACATCTGAGTGGATGGGCTCCAAGACTCCTTCTGCTTTACTATCGCTCTTTGGGAAAGGATTCTTGATGTTCTTTCCTTGTGCACATCCCTTGCACACACCTTCATGTTCAACCTTGAAATCTGGTAGACCTGTAACTTCCTTGCTCACATATGGTAAGGCCTTGTAGTTTATGTGAGTTAGTATTCTATGCCAAAGTTCATATGGACTCTCAGTGGAGTGAATCAAGGCTGCATTTGAGTGACCTTTTAATTTATACATGCCACCTTCTTCTGTTCCAATAACAATTGCATCTTCTATGGTTTTTTCTTTAGGCCACATAAGGAGTTCACCATCTATGAATGCAACCCTGAAGCCTTTCTTCTCTAAAGCTGAGATAGAAAGAAAATTCTTCGTCAAACCTGGTACATATAGTACATCCTTCATCTTCATTGGGGTCCTTGAATCAAGTTTGTAATTGGACTCTCCCACTCCTTTGATAGGGTATTGGTAATCATTTCCAAGTGTAACTTTCTGGGGAAAGTTTTTTTTTGTAAGGATAGAGAGAATGTCTCTCTGACCTGTCATGTGCTTGGAAGCACCACTATATATGAGCCAAGTATCCTCACTAGGTGACACTGATCCTGAGAGGGCAGATATTAAGACATAGTCTTCAATCTTTTCTTTAATCATTTTTGTGGGTGGCTCTTCATCTTCAACTGTGTGGGCATGGTGCCTTTTATTTATCTTCTTGTATTCTTCACTTCTAGCTAGACAATTCTTAGCAATATGTCCCATCTTTTCACAATGGTAACATTGATATGATGATAAATCTTTTTCTCTTCTTTGAACTTTCTGAAACTTTTGGAATCTCCTTGGGGGGTGAGATTCTTTATGGATGAATTTATTTGGGGAGTGAGACTCCTTATGTGGGTGGGTATCCTTCTTGAAGTGAGGCCTTCTCTTTCCTCCTTTAGTATGAGCAGCTAGAACTTGATCTTCACCCCTTAATAATACTGCTTCTCGATTAGCTACTCTTGCTTCTTCTTGAACACATTCTTCCCAAAGACTGTCAAATTGTAGTTTTTCCTTTCTGGCACAAATGGTTTGGATGAATGCATCTGAAGGTCTTGTGATACCATTAAGAGCTGTCATTATGAGTTCATCTTCATCTAGGGTATCTCCAGTTGCTTCTAGTTGTTCCTTGAATTGAGATATCCTAGAGAAATAGTCATGAATTGTTTCTCCTTTATGCATATTTGTATTCTTGAGTTGAGTTCTCAAATTCATCTTCTGGTTAATTTGTCTTTCTTCATACAATCTAGTTAGGGCATCAAACATTTATTTTGGGGTATTCTTAGATTCCACTCGAGGGATCAAGTGATATTTGATAAAGTTTGCAATTATTCTTTTGGCCCTAACCATGTCCTTCTAGTACTTTGATTTAGTTGTAGCATCTGCAAGTTTTGGTATATTTTCTTTGATGAATCTTGCAAGGTCATTCTCTTCAAGAATGAGTGCAATCATTACTTATAGGCATGAAAGTTATCCACACCTTCTAATTTTTCAACAAGCTTGGTGCTTGCAAACATCTTCACCTGGAACTTGGAAAATTACCAAAAATTGAAAATGCTCAGAAATTAAATCTGAACTTACCATGAGGTGCACTTGGCTGAGGTGAGTAGCCTACTGCAGACAATTTTCTGAAAATCCAATTTTTACCCCTTGAAATTGGGCCTACACAAATCTGGACTAGTACTTCTAGTATTAGTTCTAGTTTCTTGGTTTTCTGGTACCAATGAAAACCAGGGTTTCACTTTCTGAGAGTTTTGTTCACTGAAAAGGTGCACTCAAACTACCAATGAGTTCGCTAGGCTAGGGTGCACTCCCCTAGGTGGTTTTTAGGCTGAAAATATTCTCCAAAAAAAGCCCTAATTTTCTTGTATGACAACAATGATGTTTTTGCTTATCCAGTGAAAGGTGCTCTCTTCAACTTAGCTATGATACTATGTTAATTTTAGAGAAGCTATTAAGTTTCTTTTCAATTTACTAGATAACAATAGCATAGGTAGGATCATTGAGAGAAACACAATCACAAGATACACAACATTTATCCTTGGAAACCCTCATTGGGGAGAAAACCCAACACAAACTTCCTTAATATAGATTTCCAATACAATGCCAAGATAAAAGACCAAACACTAGAGGATAACCAAGACTGAGTAATGTTCCTCTCTCTTCCTTCTTCTCCCAACTGCAACTATCTCCAAACTTGTGCACTTGTTGAGTGACTTGAGTGAGTGAGCTAATGAGGCACTAACCTATCTTATTTATAGTGGTTGGTTGGCGCTAGGGAGGTGTCTCTTCATCAAGCAGGGTTGACTTCTTCTCTTAGTGGCTAAAACCACTTCAGTCAGGCCTGGGGGATGACTTCTTAATTAGAAGCATATAATTAGGGTTTGACCAATCCTCAAAAGGGGATTTGGTCATTTACAAAGCCCGACATGATCAATCCACAAAAGGGGATTGATCTAATTAATAATAACTCAATAATAAGTACAATACTCTTTTCAATTACAATATTTCAACAAGCCCATGGGGCCTTCGTCGACTTCAAGCTTAGGATGCGACATGATCTTACAAGTCCATAAGAGGTTGAGAGCTTGCCAATTCTTTTCCCTTTGATTTAGGCCATAAGGTAGGCAATGTAAAGGATCTAATTCCTTCAAATTGTCTCTACAATAGACAAATCAAACACAATAATAAAATCACCATTTTGAGGCATTCAATCATATATTTCGCTTTACATTACGAATGGAGAAGAGATGCAATACATGTACATACCAGGTAAGAGGGGTATTCATTACATGTACATACCATGTAAGAGGGGTATGCATTTCAGGAAGAGGGACCTCCTTTGACCATTTTCTCAAAGGCAGTGTATTCTTCATTGTCTAATATTTGTGTGGAACCAATCTGACTGCTCCGAAATGTGGTATGTGATGCTCACTATAAGGCTTTGTTCGTTGGCCAAATCCATTAGCTCCGCCCCACCGGTTGGCGAATAACCCATATAATAGGAGCCATGCTCTACCTAGATCCAAGTTTCTTTGTTCAAAACCAGTTATCTATATTAATCTCACAACAATGAAACCTTTAATTTCTTCCCCTCGAGATCGACATTTCACTATTCGTCAATGCCCAAGACATTGTGGATTATACCGCCATTTCTCAGCGCCTCAACGTTAGCGATTGTGTTGATCAAGTGGTCCATGAAGTCCACATAACACATCAACAATTTTGTGTCCTTTTTGCAAAAAAATACCTCAAATGCCCCAAATTTCTCATGAAAATAATTGTTTTGTCTTCCATTTCAATCATGGGCAAGTGAATTGTGTAGGTTCTCTTATCGAAACAAATTTTGTTCATATTCTCTATGTGTGCAACGAAATTCCCTCCTTTACTTTTGAGCTCTATCGTTGATGGGAGAGTGGTGTACCCCTTTTTCTTCTACATTTGATTGTGTTCAATATGATCTGTGGGATTGGAAGAGCAGGACCATGGTAAAAAAGGAGCAGCCAAGGTAGAAACTACTAGAATTTCACGTGATATCAACCTCTAATGAGAATATATCGACTGTATTGCTACTATACTCATATGTTACATATCTCACTTTGGTTAGGTTTTACTTGGGGTCTCTATGCCAAGCAATTCATTCAATCTGTGTTAAGCAGATTGTCTGATGTCTTCTTATGTCTTTGACTACCTGCTACTTGGAGGATATGTCTAGGATAAATTTGCAGCACTTGCATGGTTATTCATGTGCAATATTCGGTAAATCCACGTGAAATGATTATTTAAATATTTAATATGTTTACTGTAAAGCACCCACACTTCCTTTAAATCATAAACATAAATGATTCCTTAAAACAATCCCATTGAAGGTAAGTATTCCAATCTCCTTCAGGTTTCTCGCATGATCCAGAGGCTTATAGCTAAGGATCCCCATCCACTTTAACATGAATGGTGCCACTAGTTATCAACCCTATGCATGTAAACGCATAGATTTGCAAGTATCAAATAACACGTAATAACGATTAACGTTAATACTTATTAATATGAAACACCATTATATTTATTAATACGATGGTTCTGCTCTTTATTAATCATTGGATGAATTTATTAGGTGACAAAAATGAATAGAACACCCATGCAACAAAACTGCTTGATTTATTGATTTCATAATATGATTCAAAGCATCCAACAAAATGATTGACAATATACCTATTTAATTCAATGGCACATAGTCAGGAATTAAAACTCAAATTGTAACAAACACACATGTTATTAAAATTGTAACAAACACACATGTTATTCAACTTGGTAGGGACATTGCTACTACAGTAGCACTTGTTTTGAAATTGCTTTCAAATAACATTTATACTATGTGTGTATGTGGATAAGTACTTGAGACCTGGATTCTTAGTTAATATGCAAATCATACCAATCCCTCTACAAATAATCAAGCATCACTAGGCTAACATATGGACAAGTATTACACCATTGCAATTTGAGGTAGTGCCATACTTATACCTCATCATCACGAAGGAACGATGTATACTACAATCAATCGTTTTCACATTCATCCATAGAGTATGACCCTATTATAATAAGAGGAATATGTATCATCCAGAAGTAGTTGTCAATCAATTTAGACATAATCATAAATATCCAAAGATGATATGTTTATCAGGATGATAAGCATTAATAAATTTCCAATTGCTCTTAGTGCACACTAGGAGGATACCATATAGCCTAACGGGTGGTCTGGATTAGGTGATTAGGTCCTGAGACAGTATTGCACATTTAGGATTTTGGGGTACATTGAAAATTTTGTAGGTAGTATTCTTTACATTGTGAAACTTCACAATCGAATGCATGTTGATCATTTTGAAGATCAAGAATTGGGGGTTGAAAAATGTACATATTTTTAGCTAATCTCTAGCTGCCAAAAACATATGGAAAGTTCTCACTAAACAAGGTTTATGGAGAGATATTATTGAGCAGAAATATATTAGCCTTGGGTCTTTTATTGTTTCGATTCAAAGTCCTAGAAAACACATAAAGAAAGTCTCCAATTACTAGAAAACACTTGTTCAAGCCTTTCCAGTGATAGGAGATCATCTAGCATGGAAAATAGGGATAGGTGAGCAGGTGGGAATCAACGTTGATTCAATTTTGCGATGTGGTGACAAGGTAATTATGTTCGAGGATTTAATTGGTAGGTTGCAAGAAATAGGGCTCTACACTTTGAATCATGTGGGGGACCCAAATTCCACTATTTTTTAAAGACAAGGTTGGAGGCCTACACAACCATTAGGGTTGAAATGGGATAGGTTGAGGTGTGTAATGTTTATATTGATTTTCTAATGAGAGGTCATGTCAAGAAGAGAGAGGATTTAGACTCATTGACCTGAACAAAAAACAAGATTATAGGGGAGTATACTGAAAGGCTCAATTATAAAGTCATGTTTGTTACGAAAAATTTAAATCCTAGCTTGTGGTGGAGCAATATTTGGAAGTCAAAGGCTCCAAAAAAAGCATGATCTCTATTTGGTTTGCTCTAAACAAGAAGGTGTTGACCTAGGAGGTTTTATAGAGAAGGAATAGGCACGGGTTGGGGATGTGTATGTTATGCAAAAGTGAGACAAAACATATTTTTTGTATGCTTATTCGTTGCTTCTATGTTAAGGTTTTATTGAAGGAGGTGGACAAAATAAAAAGAGTGGCTAATGTGTGGAATGAGGAGTCTGTTGAAGAGAGTTTGAGGAAATGGCTTGGTAAAAATGAGTTAAAAAAAATAAAATCAATTCCATGTCTAGTCATATGAAGTATTTGGTTGGCACAAAATTAATTTAGATTTGAAGACAAATTTATGCCCATGTTTCAAGTTTTTACACAAGTGAGATCTATGATTCAATATTGTTGCATGTAAGTGGACAAAGATGCTTCTAGGCAACTAAATGATTAATCAATTGACAAATTCTAGGCATGGGGCCTTTTTGATAGATCCTTCCAGGGGCCACAAGATCTTTGTAGTGTGGGAAGTGTCTTATTTGAGCTCAAACTTGAACTTAGTTTTCCGATTCATTTTGTCCCTCTTGGACATGGATCAAGGGGGGCATGCTCCTCCTCCTCGCCCTATGATGAAATGGATTTTCATGCTTTAGATGGCACCATTCAAAATTCATACAAACCCTCTCTATCTCCCTCCAAGTTTGTCAAATTCCTGAGGTAAAACTCTCTTCCAGGAGAAATTGAGCAATGTGTTACTAAGAATTGGAAGCCTTTGATTTAGGGAACTCTCTTTCATTTTTTTCTAGGATGAGGTTACTATGCATTTTATTTTTGAAAAAAAGGATGACATAGATTAAATATTCACGATTGACCCTTATTTTATGGGATCAAGAGGGATGCATTTGAATAGATGGACACTAGACTTCGATTAAGAAGTAAATGTACCCTTTGCAGTGCCAATATGGATTCAATTTCCCCATTGTCCTCGATATTGCTAGAGTGACAAGGATTTGACCAATATTGGGAACTCTTTCGGGTGATATATAGATAGATCGAAGCCTAAATTTGCAATGTATGCTTGTGATAGGATTTGTGTTGAAGCGGATTTGTAAAACGGACCCCCGGAGGCCATCAAGCTTACCCTTGACAATTGGACTCATAACAAGAAATCATATTATGAACAATTACCCTTCAAGTGGAAAGTATGTCATGCATATGAGAATTTTGCAAGAGATTGACAACAAGCTCAAGCTCCTCCTCAAAACCCTTATGTGGAAAAAGAAGGAAATCAACAACAAGTGAAAACGGGTCCCAAGTATACTGGTAATACATGGACTATGAATGCTAAAGCTAGTATTTTTGGTCCAACACCTTCCAAATCTGCTAGACCTATTCCTTCAACTAACAAATTCATTGTGTTGTCGCATGCAGATCTCAATCCATTGTTGGAAGCTCATCATTGATCACAATGGGAATCAATGGGTCCTTTAAACCTTGGTCTAGTTCAATCAGTATTTGAGGAAATGGCTCTAAATTTAGAACCCATGGGATCATAGCTAGTATCACATGCAATTGAATAAATTCTTCAACAAGAAAAAAGCATGTCGATATCTAGTGGAATAGTAACCAGAAAAAAATCTAAACAACAAAGGGTGAAGGTGAAGAGGAATATGATGAGTATCAATTACTGAAAAACTAGTAAGGAATCCATTGAAAGATAGAAGGGAGCAGATCACCATGAAAGAAAAAAACTTAGGATTACAAACTTCAATAGAAATTTTATTTCGATCAGGAGTCAAGATACTCTCTACTGAAAGGCTAGTAATTCTAAAGACTATGGATCTATTCAGTGGTGGCACACAAACTCCATCAGGTAAATAATGAAAGTAGTCTCTTGGAATTATAGAGGTTTAGGTAGTAGGAATTAATAAGATCATAAAATTATGATATCCCTCTCATCCAAGAGACTAAGATGTGGGGGGGGGGGGAATAAATCTTAGAAATAGGAAGAAATTATTGGAAGGTAGGCACATGTATAACTGTAAGTGTGAGAGGGGAATCTAGAGGTTTAAGCACTCTCTGGGAATCAACTATTTTATATTTCGTTTACTTATTCAACACAACATGGACAATGGGCATTTTACAAAATAAAGATTCTCAGTAGTAGATCAAAAATTTTAATGTATATGGCCCACTGCACTATGGGAAAAAAAGTGGAGTTTTGGCACTCCTTGATAGAGATGGAAGATTAGAGACTAAATACAGACAACATTATGGCCTATGAATTCAATATATTTATTCTCCCCCCCCCCACCAAATTAAAAAAAAAAAGAAGAAAAAACGAAAAAAAAGGAGGAGGATCAATGATGAGGGAGCCTTTTAGGGAAAAAGTGGAGGCTCTCATTTTAGAATGAGATCTTTCAAATATTATTCTTAAAAAAGGAAAATATACTTGATCTAACCAAAGAGTTAGCCCAGGTCATCAAGACTAGACCGCTTTTTAATTCATAGCAATTTTTTCTTAGAAAATGTTGACATAAGTTCCTATATAATCCCTTCAAGGATCTCTAATCATAAGATCATATCTCTTGTATTTCAAACTCCCATAAAATTCCCCCCACACTCTTCCACTTTAATAATTTGTGGCTTCGAGAGAGATCAATTTGTGAAATCATCCACATAAATTGGCAAACACAAGTTCAAGCTTCACCCTCTTATGTTTGGGAATCCAAACTTCAATTGGTGAAGGAAAACTTAAAAATATGGGCACAAGTCTTGTGTCAACCTCCTAATAAGGAGAAGTTAATAATACAAGAGTAGTTAAGCAATTTGTAGACCATAATGGAAGACAATGAAATGTCAAATCAAGCTATCTTTGAGGAAAGAGAACTCATTAGAAAGCTTCATCGTGTCAATGGAAAGGAGGAGGAACACTGACATTTAAAATCAATAAGCTTATGGTTGTAGTCGAGAGCTAGAGTACTATTGATCTAAACCCGGGGGTGATAATTTTCCATTAATTGGTGGTTTCTGTCACTCCTTCAAAAGGGTCAATTATAGGTCGTTTTAGTTGAGCGATGTGCAATTAAAGGTAAAGTTGAAGTCTTATGCGCTTGAATTCGAAGTGAATGAAACCTCTTTAGTTTTCCTTATGTGTGATATGTCATGCTTTCATTTAACATCCTATGTGAGGAAATTCATGGAAAAACAACATAAGAACATAATACACATAATGGATATGACACTTCCCTTGATAACAGAGTTCACCCGATGTGGGCTACCTCTCCAGGTCATGCTCCAAATCCCGACCGCTTTATTATCCTCGTTGTAATGATGTCTCTCCTTTACAAGTTGTAAGGCCAAAGTCCCTTTTCGGTGACGACAACAAGAGATCGAGATGTGATCAAGAATGTATATAGCTTCACAAGTTCTCATACTCATGAGGCATCCATTATGCTGACATGGACATCATTCCCACATACTTAATACATAAAATATGAAGAAATAAAAGATGATTCCCATAAACATGGAGCCATCAAATGCCTTAGATATGCTGCGCAGATCCGAGCATAAATATGCAGCCCATTCAAAGATCCTAAAACCATGAAAATTCAGAACTGCTTCATTGGCCACTTATCATGCAAGTGCCACAATTTCTATGTCACATATAACTGATTGATTTGATGTGAAAGAAGAGAAGAAAAGAGTAGATAGAAGGAATAAACTGATGTTGTTGCCTTGTTTCAGCCTCTCTATACTCCTTCAGACCTGTAACACGCATGTTATATTGCAACAGTTAATGACAAAACAACATAATGAAAAGCATGCTTACATTGGCTTCTCCAGAACTTATCTTGTTGATCTAAATCTCTGCTGCAAAAATAGATCTCGTCATTGGATTCACATCACCAAATTACGTAAAAATGATTGTCAAATCATCTCCATATGAGTCAGACACTTTCAGGCCCAAGAGACACCTTTGCCTCGGTTACCGTGCCACTGCCTCTGCAATAAATGACTCATTCTGGAGTTAAGATACAAAAGATTTTCTCAGATCAAAAAAATAACACCACCACTATGTTCGTGGCATCATTTTACCTAAAAATGATTGTCTCCATGCCTCGATCCGAGTCGGACACTTTCAGACCTAAGAGACACCCTTGCCTCGATTTGTGTGCCACTGCTCCTGCAATAAATGCCTGGATAGATATCAAAATCTGTGCTAATTCTCGAACTACGTGCCAATTATAAAAAATCACACCCAAGTATGTACGGGCATGCTTGGTCTCACCTCGAATGCACTTGTGTGTCCCCGAACTCTGCCTGGAACCCCCTTCTTATACAATTTTTCGGGCAGTTGTGCATTGATGAGGAAGTTGGCGGAGCGGTTAGCGGAGCTAATTTTAGGGCGTTGGTTGGAGGAGGTCCTGGGGTCGAATCCCATGGGCCTCCCCATTTAGCACATGGTTATAACCATTTTGGCGCACCCAACTAAATTTGGCGGGCGACCGCTAGAAACGCTGACCTGCTAGATATGGCATAACTACCTCTAAAATGGCGGGCGATTGTCTATTTTTGGTGAATAGTTATGGTGTATAGTTAGTGGTTACTAAATATAGTGGCTCTGTTCTATATAGCAAAACTTCCGCCATATTTGGGGCAGTTCTGTTATATATATATAATTATTATTATTATTATTATTTTTTCACAGGGCCTCCTTGTGCATTTTGTGGGTGCCACGTGGTGCCTCCCTATTGGGCCATGTGGCATCCTCTGATTTGTCCACCTGTGAGCACTGAATCACCTCAAACACATGGCACCTTCTGGGTGGTGCCACTTGACATCACCTGGGGGTGCCATGTGGCACTTTTTTACTGGTCCACGTGGCACCCTAAAAAGTTTGAATTTGAGTGACACGTGGAAGCCTTTGGTGTTTCCACGTGGCATGCTGAAGTCATGATGATGTCATCATGAGACATGTCACCCTATGAAATTTCCACGTAGGCTGTACGAATGTTGACGTCAACAGTACGAGTGCTGACTGGGCTAGGTTGACCAAAACTTTGACAGGTTATATATTTTGATTCGTAACTCTGTTTGACGAGCCGTTTGCATCGTTAGAAAGCTTGTGATATGCTCTTCGTGATCATGCAATTTTAATGGAGTTCTGGGATCTTTGAATATTACCTTTTCTCTACATGTTGAGGCCATTCTGAGCCTCCTAGGACACTTCTGAAACTTCTGTGATGTTCCCTAGATCCATCTAGATCACGCCTCCCAACTGAAAGGAATTTTGGTCCCCAAAATTCATTACATTAAATTTAATGTCCATTGGACTTACAATAAGAAGCCCTTACCCAAAATACCTCACAAGGCCTAACAATATCAACACGTGCTAGAAAAAGAAGTGATATCAACAATTATCACAATTACACAATACCCTCCTACGGGGTCTGAATCACAACATGTGATTTACAAATATGGCCACTCTCGACTAACTCAACGATTTCCCCATTTTTTCAACCATTTTGTCAAACATGTTCTCTTTACCGAACTGTCCTTTCTTTGGTAGTTGGTCTTCTCCTGGTGGCAGATTTTCCTGCAGCACTGCTTGACTGGTTGTCTCCATCAGAGGTTTCTTCCTGGTCTTCTTGTCCCTCTTTGGACGTATATTTGGATGGAAGGCCCAATAAGTGGCCTCATGATGCCCATCTCTGCTACAATGGCTGCAATAGCCTTTCTCCTTCAGAGGTGCATTCCCCCTACTCTTTTCTGTGTGTGGAAAACAATATGGAATCCTCATCCTTCTCCTGGTTGCTATAACCTTTCTGCACAAGGATTTCCTCTTCCAACACTGGGACACTGTGTGGTTACTCAATCCACAAAAAGTGCATGGTATTTTATGCCACAAGATTTGTCTTATATGATTAACATGCTTATAATTAAATGGAATTTTAGAGTTTCGAGATTTCTTATACCTCGGTGAGTTTCCTTTGGAGCCAGACTGGCAAGAAGAGTTGGTCTCAAATCTGTCATTGTGATGCTCATCTCTCCCTGGAGATGTATCGAATCCCTGATCATGACAAGTTGTGCTATCAGCCTGCACTAAATCAATTTCATCTCTTGATGAACTGTTGACCTCTGGAGTCTCAATGACTGTCCTGGGGTCTTCTTCCCGAATGGTTTTGGAGCTTTCTCCAACATCCTTTGGGACATAGCCTATCGTTCATATCCCATTTTTCTCATAAACTTTAAGTCGATGCAAGAAGCATGTTGTTCAAGGATTTCAAAAGAATCATAAGCATTAATCAAGAAAGGAACTACACATAGTTTATTTACCTCCACCTCAAACTGGGACCCTTGGTCTACTTCTTGAGATGCGTCTAGTTGTTCCTTGTGAGAAGGATCAATGCAAGATGCTTCTAGGAATCCTCCTTGGTTTATGGATCCATGTAGGTCATCTTAATTTGCTTGAAAAAGTGTGCATGCATTTGCACTGTCATGCTCACACCTATAACTGGTGAAGTTTCCATGGTCACAAGATGGTCTTATCACCATCTCATTCGTAGAGCCTTCCTCTGTCTGCATCTTCATGGCTTGCAACTACTCTTGCAACCTTTGGTTCTCTTCTTCTGCAACATGCAACAATGTTTTCAATCAAACATTCTATACTTGAAGCATTTGGTTGAGCTCTTGAAGCTCATCGAACCACGATTGTTTTGGTGACCTTGCCATCCTTAACTTCAGCACCTACAATTGGTATCAAGCCTGCTCCAATACCACATGATCTGAACCTGGGGTGATAAGTTTCCAATAATTGGTGGTTTCTGTCACTCCTTCCAAAGGGTCATTTATAGATCGTTTTACTTGAGCGATGTGCAATTAAAGGTAAATTTGAAGTCTTATGCGCTTGAATTCGAAGTGAATGAAACCTATTTAGTTTTCCTTATGTGCGATATGTCATGCTTGCATTTAACATCCTATGTGCAGAAATTGATGGAAAAACAACATAAGAACATAATACACATAATGGATATGACACTTCCCTTGATAACAGAGTTCACCCGATGTGGGATACCTCTCCGGGTCATGCTCCAAAGCCTGATCGCTTTATTCTCCTCGCTGTAATGATGTCTCTCCTTTACAAGTTGTAAGACCAAAGTCCCTTTTTAGTGACGACAACAAGAGATCGAGATGTGATCAGGAATGTATACAGCTTCACAAGTTCTCATGCTCATGAGGCATCCATGATGCTGACATGGACATCATTCCCACACACTTAATACATAAAAAGAGGAAGAAATAAAATATGATTCCCATCAACATGGAGCCATCAAATGCCTTAGATCTGCTGCTCATATCCGAGCATAAATATGCAACCCATACAAAGATCACAAAACCACAAAATTCAGAACTGCTTCATTGGCCACTTATCATGCAAGTGCCACAATTTATTTGTCACATATAACTGATTGATTTGATGTGAAAGAAGAGAAGAAAAGAGTAGATAGAAGGAATAAACTGATCTTGTTACCTTACTACAAGCTCTCTATGCTCCTTCAGATCTGTAACATGCATGTTATGCTGCAACAGTTAATGACAACACAACATAATGAAAAGCATGCTTACATTGGCTTCTCCAGAACTTAGCTTGTTGATCTGAAGCTCTGCTGCAAAAACAAATCTCGTCATTGGATTTGCGTCGCCGAATTACCTAAAAACGAATATCAAATCGTCTCCATCCGAGTCAGACACTTTCAGGTCCAAGAGACACCTCTGCCTGGTTACCGTGCCACTGCCTCTGCAATAAATAACTCATTCTGGAGTTAATCTACAAAATCTTTGATCAGATCATAAAAATAACACCACCACTGCGTTCATGCCATCATTTTACCTAAAAATGACTGTCTCCATGCCTCGATCCGAATCAGACACTTTCAGACCCAAGAGACACGCTTGCCTCGGTTTGTGTGCCACTGCTCAAGCAATAAATGCCTGGATAGATCTTGAAATCCATGCCAATTCTAAAAAATTGCACACAAGTCTGTACATATCCGTACGAGCGCGCTTGGTCTCACCTCGAATGCACTTGTGTGTCCCCGAACTTTGCCCAAAATCCCCTTCTTATACAATTTTTCGGGCAGTTGTGCATTGATGAGGAATTTGTCGGAGCGGTTAACGAAGCTAATTTTAGGGTTTTTGTTGGTAGAGGTCACGGAGTTGAATCCCACAAGCCTCCCCATTTATCACATGATTATAACCATTTTGGCGCGCCTAGCCAAATTTGGCGGGTGACTGCTAGAAAGGAGGACCTGCTAAATATGGCGGAACTCCCTCTAAAATGGTGGGAGGTTGTCTATTTTTGGCGAATAGTTCTAGCGTATTGTTATTGGTTACTAACTATAGCAGATCTGCTGTATATAGTAGAATTACCGCCATATTTGGCGCAATTTTGTTATATATATTAAAAAAAAAAAAAAAAAATTCACGGGGCCTCCTTGTGCATTTTGGGGGTGCCACGTGGTGCCTCCCTATTGGGTCACGTGGAATCCTCTTATTTTTCCACCTGTGAGCACTGATGTCAGCTTAGACACGTGGTGCCTTCTGGGTGGTGCCACATGACACTTTTTTATTGGTCCACGTGGCACCCTAAAAAGTCTAAATTTGAGTGACATGTGGCAGCCTATGGTGCTGCCACATGGCATGCTAACATCATCATGATACTTGTCACCCTCTATGATTTCCATGTAGGTTGTACAGAAGATGACATCATCTGTACTTTTGTTGACGTCAGCAGTATGGATGTTGACTCATCCCTGCTGATTGGGCTAGGTTGACCAAAATTTGACCGCTTATATCTTTTGATCCGTAACTCCGTTTGAAGAGCCATTTGCGTCGTTAGAAAGATCGTGACATGCTCTTTGCGATCATTTCATTTTCATGAAGTTCTGGGAACTTTTAATTTTTCCCTTTCTCTGCCTGTTGAGGCCATTCTGAGCCTCCCGGGACACTTCTGAAACTTCTGTGATGTTCCCTAGATCCATCCGGATCAAATCCTTTTTTCCATAAAAAAACTAAAGGGTGATGGTTGAGGAATAAGGTCAAAGAAATAATGTCTATTGTTGGGGATAAAATCACAAACTTTGAATCCATCAAAGAAGAGACCTATAATCATTTCAAGGAATTATACACTATAGAAGAGCACATTGATTCATCTGTAGTCAATGAGATGTGTTAAGATGCCCCGTGCTTAGTTAGTGAAAGTGATAATGCATTTTTAGGAAGAGAAATTACAGAAGAACAAGTGATAGAATTCGTTTATGGATTGGAACCAGATACAACGCCAGGTCCAAATGGTTTTCTATACATTTGTTTAAAGCATGTTGGGCCACTATAAAATATTATCTTTGTCACATGTTGAATTGAACAATAAACAAGTTGAAAGTAGGAGGAGGAACAAACTCTTCCTTCATTTCCTTGGTCCCTAAAGATTCTATACCAACATCATTTCCAAGATTTTGACCAATATCACTGTTCAATTCTGGTTTAAAAAAATCACCGAGATTTTGTCAAACATGCTCAAGAACATCATTCCAAGATTCGTTTGTAAAAATCAAGGAGATTTTCAAGAAAATAAGAAAATTGGAGATAGTATTTTGTTGGTTCAAGAAGCAATCCACACCAGTTGTAGCAATGGAGAAAGAGGTATGATAATAAAGCTTAATTTGACTAATGCTTTTGATAGAGTTCAACATTCCTTTTGTTTGATGTCTTGTCTATATTTGGTTTTGATGATCATGTTATAGGATGGATAAGAGATAGTATAAGGAGCCCATGGATTACATCTTAATCCCTAGATAAAGCCCCATGTTAAATATAAAACCCCTTATTAAGCCCTAGATATTGAATTATTACATTTCTAGTGTTATATTTGTATGCAGGCTAGAACCCTTCATTATACTTATTGTCACAGTCCAATCATAGTCCATTTCCTCTTCTTCCATCCATTTGTTGAGGTGTCAACCTTGTTGGTTGAGTGAGGTTAGGAGAGGGAACATGGTGCACTCTATAGTTGTTAGTGGCCACCCTTCTAGTAGCCATATTTTTGTTTTCCACTTTCCTTTCCATACTGAAAGGTTACTCTAGGGATTTAGGTTCAAAGAGATGCACCTCATGTTGAATGTTTTCCTTTAAAGTTCCCATAAAGATATCTAACAAATTATCCTCGAGAATGTTCTTTACCCTAATACTGAACTTTTGGAATTGTTGAATGTGCTATGTAATTGGACCCTTTTGCCAAAGATTTATCAATTGACTAAAGAATGTATTGTTCTTAATATCCCCATAATGTGATATCAATTCATTCATAAAAATGGACCAAGAGATAATATAATATTTTTTATTTCACAAAGCCATTGATACCAAACAAATTGATCATTTTCTAAATACAAGGATGCAATAGGTAGCTTTTGTAAGTTTCTCACTTGGTGTAGATCAAAGTATTTTTCCATATGGAATATCCATGTTATAGGATCTTTACCATCAAACTTTCTCATATAGATCTTTGGAATGAAGTAGTTCTTTGGTGCCAACTTGAAGCCCCAATGAAGTGGATCTTGGAGTAATGAATAATCATAATTATGAGATTCAATATTTGTGCTCTCGAAATGTGAAAAAATAATCCCCATATGTGATTAAATCTCAACAACCTTGTTCTCCTTATTTTCACGATTTCCTTGGATCTCCATATCCCTATTAGGGATCTTCTGTAAGACAATGGTTTATATGGGTTTTTGCATTTCATTCATGAATTTTTGTATTTCTTCCTTATTTTCATCCATCTTCTTTTTCATGTCCTTATTTTCATCCATCTTATTTTCCTTATGTTCCATCTTCTTTTCCATCTCTTGAATTTTTCTTTATGTGTTTACCAACTCATTATTTGTTATTGACTTAGCACTCAAATCATTAAGTTGGTCCTTCGATTTGGATAGCTTGTTATGTATCTCCTCATTTTATTCATGAGTTATAGATGCAATTTCTGGAGGTTTAATTGGTGTTGAAAACTTTTTTGGAGCCATGTGGGATATAAATAATAATACTCCTATATTTTCTCTTTATCACAAATTTTGAATCACCAAAAATAGATCTTCCAATAAAATTTTCTGCCAATTGTAAGTTATGTACCTTTCAAACCCTTTGTCTTGATATATATCTAAACTTTGAACCCTTCCTAGTCTAAAATTTTGTCTTGTAGTACTTTGATATGACTTCTTAAACTCCCAAAAATTTCACAGACTGAACCTTCACCGATAAAATGTTATAGCGAAAATGTCAAAATGTTTTGTTTAAGACTAATTTCAGGATTAGTAAACAACCCCAACTTCCACGAGATATATCTCACAAATTACATTGATTCAAAGATATGAATTATTTTCCACATGTAGTTTGTTGTGTATTCTCAAGATTATGAAAATTTCAGAATTTGAAATTTCATTGAAAAAGTTTTATAGCTAAAATAAAAATATGACTAGTTTGAGACTAATTCAGGACTAGTCACAAACCATAACTTCCAAAGAATATATCTATGAAATTATAACGACCTAGAACCTTAATATTGGACCAGATTTAATTCTCTATGTATCCTCAGTCTCCACAAAATTTCACTGTCTAAAACTTCCCAGAAACAAAGTTATAGCAAAACTTCCAATATGACTTGTTTAAAACTGATTCCAGGGTGAGTAAAAAACCCTCTCTTCCATAGTCTATATCACCAAACGTATATGAACTAGAACTTGAAATTTTTACCAGATGTATTGTGGTATGTCTTCAGATTAAGCTCCATTTTTTTTTGCTTAAAGTATCCCAGAAAAAAATTATAGCAAAAAATCCAAGATGGCTCGCTTCAAGCAAGAAAACCCTAGGATCGATGC
The DNA here is from genome assembly GCA_009831015.1 of Picea engelmannii. NCBI lineage: Eukaryota > Viridiplantae > Streptophyta > Pinopsida > Pinales > Pinaceae > Picea > Picea engelmannii. The sequence goes on from ML779284.1 coordinate 175,551, forward strand.
TATGATACAAATTTTATGGCCCCTATGAGGTGTTGCAAAGGATTGGAAGTATGGCTTACAAAATCGAGTTGCCTCCATATTCACTTGTACATCTATTCTTCCATGTTTCTTTCTCAAAGAAGATAATCGGTGACAAGATCCCAGTCCAAACTATTTTACTAGAGATTAATGAAGAAGGAAAAATCATACTAGAACCAAAAAAAATCCTTGAAACAAGGATTAAGCGGTTGTAAAATCAAGAAATTATTGAGTACATTGTTAAATGAAAGAACCTACCAGTGGGAGAGGTGACATGGGAAGATGAGTTCTTCATGCAAAAACACCTGCAATTAGTCAAATGTTGAGGATAACACTTCTTTGAAGGGGAGGGACATGTTAAGCCCTAAACAAAGCCCCATGTTAAGTATAAAATTCCTTATTAAGCCCTATGTCACACCCCCATAGTGTGTCTAGCCAAATATTGTGATTGTGCACCTCTTGGGGGCGTGCGACACCGTGACGTTTCTCACTTGGCTACTTGGAAACACCAAAGATACTTCATCTGAACTACGTCTCTTCACCTAGAGTATACCCATACTCCTTTCTAGGATACTGGTGAGTCACACTCTTTACATAGTATAACTCTTGTATACTTAGACATTTGTTAATAGTTTAACACTTAGTCATATATAATCATACATCCATGAACATGAGAAGCCAAGAGAACAATTGCAGAACCAATGAAATACATACACATAAATAGTGTGGGTGGCACGAATCGTGCCTAACACCCGACCAAGTATTTTTTATTGAGAAATAGTTACAATATGAGCACAATCATCTCGGTATACAACTTGGGAAAATTCAAACAACTCGCCTCACCTCACTAAGACACTCAGACATAGATTCATCACCAAGACTCTATATCACAATTGTTTCTGCAACCTCCTACGGTGCACCTCATACGTGCCCTCAACTACAGACTTGTTGTCTCTTCATTTCTGCAGACTTCATAGATTTCGATTATGCCTCACATGTGTCTCCAACAATCCAGCATTTCTTAACTTCCCCAAAATAAGCTTGCCCAACTCTATCCACCGAATCCACCTCAAGGAAGCACAAGTCCTCCCATGTGGAGTGACTTGGATCCTCGAGGGAGCTCGTCCCTCTTCATCTAATCCTTTGCTAGAACTGCAAATCTCTTCTTGCTCTCCTCCAAGATTTTCTCCTTTGGTTGTGCACCCTTGTGCCTTTATAGGCGTTGATCTATGCCAATTGTCATGTCTCTATGCCCATGGGTGAGCTAACTCTCCGGTTCACCAAGTCGCACCCCTTCGCAAACTTGGGCCGACTCCTCATGTGGGTGTGTTCAAGCGAATCACCCAACCGACCAACCAAAAGCCTTGTTATGTCGTCTGGCCAACCCACCAAACTATCGATTGACACCCCCATCTATCTAACTGACTCGTCATCTTGGGTGCACATGTCCCTTATGTGAGTGGAGCCAACTAGCCTAAGTGTGTCCCCCATGCCTTAGTCAATTCATCGATTTGGTAGAGCGCCCGAGTCTTTCCCTAAACCCTTCGTCAAACCATCCATTGTTTGACTTGTGTTGCAAGGCATCTCGGGTGGATGTTGGGCTCTAAAGATGTCTTAAAAACAACCTTAGTTTAACATTAATTTATCAACCCGAAGATTCATCTTTTATCTCAAGAATATCAACAAAGTCTATGTAGATAGCTTAAAATCGTGTAGCTAAACCAAACCTGAGTTCATCAACAATTAAGTTCCTCAAATGTTCACCAAAGATTCTGAGAACTAATGGAATTGAAATCTAATTACTAAAATGCTGTAAAATGAAAAGGAACTAATTAATCTATTGAATTCACTTAACTACAAAGAAGTAATCGAATCTAAGAAAGGACTTGCATAATTAATCTATCGATTATGAATTCTAATTACTGGAAAGGAAATAGTGAATTACTCTATCTATGGAAAGAAAAAAGAACTGTAATCTAGTCGAAAGGGACAACTAATGCAACTTTTACCGAAAGGAACAACTATCGTAACTTTAACTAAAAGGAACAACTATCGTAACTTTGACCGAAAGGAACAACAATTGTAAATATAGGAGAAGGAACAACGCCTATGAAAATGTGAGGAACTGTCAAGCGATAACTTCAGAAATGGAAATCATAATGACAATCATTAATACTTAAGGGAAATGTCCGTCTTCTATATGCATACGATCATAAAATCATTGATACACTCATGCATTTAAAAGAGATTTGAATCACAAAACAGAAATCAAACTTCGAACTAGTACAATTACAAAATGAGACAATAGCTACTTCAGACTGGGCCCTCGGTCTTTAGAAGTACTGCTACGAGAAACTCAAAACACGAAGATGGTAGAAACAATCAAAACTTTCATTGATCCCATAACTGGTGAAACATTTAAAAAAACTGCTTGCGCAGAGCAATTCTGAATTATGAATCCTTGAATGCGATTTTTCTATATATTTTTCTGAACCTATTACCCTCTTATATATTACAATAATCTGGGTAAATCAAGCTATCTTGAGGATCGAAAGATCCTCAGGATTGCTTTACTATTATAAAGTTACACCATAGAAAATTGATTATCTCCAAAACTGCTTTGTGCCTAAAATTCTTCAACTCCCAATAGCTCGTGCATACCCAAAATCTCTTTGGTTATCTTTGGCAGCTATTTATCCAATTCTGCAACAAAATCAAACCATTCCAATCGTAATTTAGAATCTATTTAATAAAAATTCAATAACAACTCTAAGAGACCTATTAATCATGTTCTTTCCTATTTATCCCTAATTATTTGAAAAGTCAATCAGAATTATATCATGAACTGTGGAGAAAAGGAAGATATTTATACCTTTTTCGTAACCCAACATACCCCCCGACTTACCTTCTTGCATGTCCTCATGCAAGCTGGAATCTTTCATGTAAAATAGTTATACTGTAAGGAGGAAAAGTTGGTTCACCAGGTCTCTTGAAACCATTATTTCTTTTAATTTCATCAAAAGCAATGTCCTGTCTCTTTTTATTAATTTGATAATCCCTCTTGTAACTTTCTAGAGGAAACCAGATAAGAGGGGCGTTATACCTGCATCCAATCCAAGCAGGCCCTTGTTCCTAGAGTATTCTAGAATACCTCTCTACTCTGAAGGTTGCTGCAAAGAAATTCCTAAACCCAAAGGGCTCTCTATTTTTAACCTCATCAGAGGATGCATCCCATCTTACTTTAGAAGCAGCAAGAGCTTCTTCTTTAAGTTCTCCAAAATATGTGATACCTGAACGTATGACCTGTAAATGGATAGGGGCTAATGAGTCCATGACCCCTTTCCTTTTCATGAAGGTTTAATGTCGCATGATGGCTGGGAAGGATTTTGGAGGCTCTCCTTTGACCCAAAGATCTATTCCAGTTTGCCTATTCATGAAGCGTTTGTGAAGCTTACCCCATTTGACCTGGTTCCTGGTAAAGGACAGAAATGCCTGGAACTGTATGTCCCCTATGAAGGGACCATGTTTGTTTGCTCTCTCCTCTTCCAAAATGAAATTGTGGAAGTATAATTCACACATAAGGTATTGTACCTTCTCTTCTTGATCCTTGAAACATGAAATAAATTCGGCTACAATGGAAAATGATATGGGTTTTCCTGCTTTGATGGCCTTCACTCTCAACAATAGATACCGTTCTAGCAAGAATAAAGCATAATTAGTGGCAGGGGCTCTGCAACTGATGGAATCAGAGTAGACATCATAGATGTCTTTGATTTGCTCCAAAACTTTTTCTATCTGAGTTTGCATTTTGTTTATCTTCTCTTGGGATCTGGTGAGCTCATCATAAGTCTCACTTTCTGTTGTTGTCATATCTATTAATTGTTTAACAACCTTTTGATGTTTAGCCTTAGTGACCATTTCATCTCAGCGTTGAGCCAATGCTTGTTGGGCTTGTCCCAATTCTTCTTTTAGCTTATCAATGATGGAATCATGTGCCTGAGATTGGGATGTTTGATGTGCATTCATTTCTTCTCTAGATTGAATTAATGCTTGTTGGGTTTGTGCAAGCTCTACTTTTAGCCTATCCATAATAGTACTATGTTCCTGGGACTGCTATGTCATAGTCAGTAATTCACCTCTGTTTTGAATCAGGGTTTGTTGAGACTATATTAATTCTTCCTCTAGTCTCTTAATAGTAGCATCATGCTCAAAGAGTTGAGTTGTTTCCTCTAAAACCAGAGTATCTGTCTGTATCTTAGCATCAACCATCTCTTGTGTTTCTACAGGAATTACATCTTCATCCTGAGCTACTGCTTCTTCTACTACTAATTCCTCAGGGTTAGTCTGTATCCCTACGGAATTTGTACTAACTGCTTGCTTAGGAATAGGGTTTCTTCCTTGCACTCTGCCTCTTTTTTTTTT